>JAFBJQ010001384.1:185299-207643 GCA_016785345.1 Trinectes maculatus
TGTGGCACTATCTGACTTTATCATCTCTGAGAGAATTAGAAACGCTATCCTCACCTCGGATGAAAACAACCTTTGAATATTTATCTAAAAAAAATTAACCTTTTTTTTTACCTCTCATTCAAATATTTAAAAAAACATTTTTTAATTTTATTATTATGAGTAGAGGTGGATCCAGATCATACATTTAGACTTACATCTTCAAAGCAATCAAATGAACAGGAGAAAAAGGAGCCACCTGAACACTTTTGAATGAATATTGAAGTCGACCCACAACATGCTGTCACACCAGGGAACGGCCCAGCTGTTTCTTCCTTAAGCTGGGAAGAGACAAGCTGCCTGGAATAACAAAGCAACCTGTGGCCTGTGTCATGCTGCCGCGTCTCAGTGGACGGTAATGGAAAATATGCCCTGCATCGTAATCACACGTGACCCTCGTCATGCTACGACTCGACTGGCTCCTCCATGACCTCCTGTTGCCCTCTGAGCAAGACCCTGGGAAGGACCAGTGGAGAATATTCATGAGTGTGTATGTTTGATAGGTAGAATGTTGATTTCCCTGAAATAACACATTATTCATTTCCCATGTGTTATTCCAGCATGTCTGTGTGTGAGATGTGTACTTACCCATACACTACATGTCTGTGTGTTTATATTTATAAACCCATCTATATAACGTGGTGGAAGTGGGTCATGGTTATTTATCGCTCTTTTAATAAACAGAATAACAAACACGTCGCTGGACTTAAATGTAGCACCGGTGCAGTGAAATCCCCACATCTGTTACGCCATTTGTTGCACAGTGATGAATACAAATGTGTCTGGTACCCATGGAGATGCTGTGAGGCACAATATGAATTACACCTCAACACCACATTTTCTGCTGGAGCGTTTTAATTCTGCAGGCGGTTTAAAAATAACTAACTCATATGTTATTAGTGTCCAAATGATCAAAACCTCATCTAAATCCCATTGACTTTATACAGGGCACAGAGTGGAATCAGTGTTTTATATATCGTCAATGGATCAAATGAATGTAGGTGATGTAAATCTGGTTCAATACCCTCAACAAAAAGATCAAGCAGATGAAGACTTTTCACCAAAAGTTCAAAAAATAAAAACAAAAACATCAACAAAATATCACAAACACACAATTTTTTAATGCTTTTTTATCAGTCTGTGGAGCATCTTTAGCTCCATAAACCATCACGTCACAGTTTTATAAAAAAAAAACACATGACTGCGACAAAAATTAGTATTACACCGATAAAACATTAAAAAATGCAGTTATAACGCAAAACTACACAATAAAAACAATATTAGTGCAGAATACATAAAGGTATATTCCCACTAATAAAACCCAAGTCTCTGCAGTTTCCTTGCAGCTCCTCTGACAGTCACCTGCTGCCATGGCTGCAGACAGGGATAATTGTTGTTTGACATGTTCAGTCTCCGTTTCTCCCAGTTGCATCAGTTATCAACCTTCACAGTTGTGACCCACTGTGACACATGAGGACACGAGGTGAAGTTCAGACTCCTGCATCTCGATGCTCCTGATTCAGAACATGATCTATAGATTTGTTGACACGCCATATTTATTGCTCATTATCGCGGGCACAGTCATTTGCAACCACACAAAACCACATCTCATATTGTCCCGCATCACTCACCCATTGTTACATCTGTTACACACAAAAACAGAGCGATGTTAAAAAACCTTGTAACACCCAGGTGCCTTCCCTCTGGAGACTGTTTCAAAGAAACTGTCAGAATAAGAACTTAAACAGTAGATTTTCACATTGAAATGAAAAATATCATGATAATTTAATATGCGTTTTCTCTTACAACATGTTTGGGATGTGGTAAAACCTGGCTGCATGGCGTCTGTGGCAGCCTGCTCCACTCATTCAATTTGCCCGACGCCTAAAATGCAAATGAGTGTGTTTGATCTAGAGCCTGTTGTTCAGACGGAGCCGCTCGTAGAGGAAGTGAGATTGGCTACTGAGTTGATAATTAACTTTCTTCTGCCTCCTCTTATGTTTCTGCGCAACAGAACAAATTTGCCTCTTGCAAGAAATTATCGGAGCTGGCAGGCAGACAGATGAGGAATGTCTGGTAGTTAAAAGCAAAAACAACCACGCGTCAGGTCGGGGTATGTCAGAACAAGATGGTAGCTTTCTGCAAGCCTCCATTACAATGCTGTACTAATCCAAGTCTATAAAGCACCTTTTGTCCATTATCCCAACAGTTTCTATAGGATTAGCATGGACCAGAAGAGAAAGATGCTCCCGCCAATCCACTATCACTCATTCAGCTCTATGAGTTGGAAAATACACTCAGTTTTCCCATAATAATATTAATAATTAATAATAATAACAATATTGTGTTTTCATTCAGTTTTACACCTATTGACATGTAAAAAAAATGTTGGTTAGTTCATGTTTTAAAAAATTGTTTATTGATTTTCCATCTGATCTGCATCAGTGGAGCTGATTATCTTATTATTTTTCTAACGGCCATGTGTCTGATTGCAGGGAACAACATGACATCGCCTGCTCTCATCAATAACCTCCGTCCTTTTCAACACACCGACTGCAGCAAGCTATTCATTTCATAAATAAAACAAGTTCAAGCTATTTAGCTTATCCCGCAAAAGAGAAAACCTTTGACCCCTTCTTCAAAATTGTATTAATATGCAACCAATGTGCAACATGAACGCACGTGCACTGGAAATCGCACCACAGGAGATGGTATGAGGCGGAGTGATGGATGTCTAACTGCCAAAGACATCCTGTCTTACCCCTCTTGTTGTGTGGTGCGTTTAACTGTAAACACAATCTTCACCTAACCTCCAACAAATGCTCTTACTTACTTAGCCGTAACCATAAATACTGCCTGTGGTGAAACCAGCTGTTCGCACAGCTGTGCGGGAGATTTAATAAATATGAATTTAATGAGAACGCTGGCACCTACTCTCACAGTGTGCCACCATTCACTGTTGATTTTGATATATGAGTCTAGTTTGCTTTAACACCTGGGAATGTCATCTTGGGAATGTTGCAACAAATGTGATATTACTTTGCACAAATTGTAATTGTGCCTACGTTGCCATGAAAGATACGAAGGAGGAAAAGAAAAATCTGCGTTAGAATTGATCTGCAAAATATATATAAAATATGTATATTGATAAAAAATAGTTCAATGAATTCACGCGTTGTTCACTTTACGAAAGCTGAGTTTCCATTTTATTACTTGTAATACGTAGCAGAAATGGGGTGGAGGTCTTTGCGTTCAAAGTTCATATGTTTTTCCCATGTCTGTGTGGGTTTTCTCCATTTTCGCCTCATCTCCAAATCTGTGTGTGTGTGTGTGTGTTTTAGGAGGATGACGTTCAGGTTGTGGTTTGGTATTCAGCTGTGATGGCTGGGGTCGGGGTAAGGGAGCTGGCTGATGCATAAAGTCAATGAGATGTCCCCACAGGGAGATTGGAACAAGCTCGCAACGCCGCTACGCTATGAACAGACCCGCAGCAATATGTTGCAGAGAACACCTTGCAGAGAGCTGAGCAGACAACAGTTCATTATTGCATGATTACCATATGCTTGTGAGACTGTGGGTTCAAACCTGGTTCAGATCCAGCTGGTGATTCATGTCCCACCTCACCCCATCTCCTTACACTCTACTAACGGTGCGCCGCCACTTCATAATCACGGGTGGCGTTGGGTTGAAAAGACACTGTGTCCTTAAAGCTACCAAACCTGCTGGTAAGGACGAGTGATGATGAAAGGTGTGTTTTCTCTGCGCTGGACGTTTCAGTGACGGATTTCAAGCGGGTGGCTTCCTGCTTGTTTGGAGCAGGTGATGTCAAGTTGAGTTACTCCTCTCTGTCGGAGAGACAAGAGGGAAACAGGAGGCCATCTGTGCTCGTGGAGTGTTGGAGGGAAATGGAAACAGGCTTACAAATCTCACTTTGTGTAGGTGTGTGTGTGTGTGTGTGTGTGTGTGTGCATTCCATGTATTTGCAAACTGGCAGTGATTCGCTGGTAAAAGCCCGCAGAGATGTGCCGACGCTAGAAGTTGAACAGCGTGTCAGTGTCATAGGATTCCCATTTCTCTGCATTATAAATGTAAGGATGAGTTTTAAAAATACACAGGACTTTGAATTATTCAGCCGCTCCCATCACAGTCGGAGAGGCTTTTCCAGCCAGGGGGCAGTGCACCAGCCAGTGAGTGAGGGGAAACATGGATTCTGTGTCGGTGACGTTTAAGCCAGAGCACAAAACCATGCAATTAGTTCATTAAGAGAAGTCGATGATTAAAGGGAGCGAATCAGGCTGTTTATTTGCCACTGCACAGCTTGCCAAACTTTAATTATCCTTATCGAGGGGGGTGGGGGTGAAGGGGGGCCTCCAGAAAAAAATCTCATTTATTTCTGTAACAATGAGTTGTTTTTACCGTTAGAGCCACTTAGTAATGAATTTCAGCATAAAGAACCACATTGTCAAGAAAAAAAAAAGTCTGCTCTGTCCATCTGGATCACACATATATGCACGACTCACATATATCTAATCTTGATACATGATAAGATGCTGCCTGAAACTGACAGTGGCAAATTATGATCAGCAGGGGGGGCATGTCACACTGGCACTTAGGCGACTTGGGCTTGATGCACGGAGCTATGTGTGCAGACTGCCACCCAGTGAAAATGTGCAGAAGTGCAAGACCTGATGAGTCATTAATGCAGCCTGACTGGCTTCCTTGGCCCTGCTGCAGAGGGACCGGGCCTGGATAATAAATTAGTCTCTTTTAACATTCACAACTGACGGAAGGCAATCTCAAGGTCTGTGAAGATGGAGTTGAAAGGACTATTTGGACGCGAGCGCAGAGTGAAAGACGGGTGGAGGGTGAGGAGGAGGGGGGTGGGGGGGGTGGGGGCAGAAGGAGGGAGGCAGGGGTTTAGGATGCTGTGAAGCAAGAACAGGACTGTGCGAGCCAACAGAGCCAGAGACGCTCAGCACTCCGAGCAAACGCCACATTGGTCCAGAGACCAGAGAGAGGTCAAGAGGTCATCATATGCAGGTCATCATTTCAGAAAAAGGGCTTGCAACAGTCCCACATTGCTATATCTGGCTGTTAAGGAAAACAAAACAACAACAACAAAAAAAAAAACATTTAGTTCCAGTGGCTCTTAAAATGACTGGTTTCAGAAAGTTTATAATTAGACAGAAGCCAGTGCACCAGAATGACAAAGAAGTGTACAGGGAAGTTTTGAAACTTTTGTAAAAAGTGAAATATTACTTAGACGCACCCTTTGCTGGGTCTGGGGCTGGGAGACGAGTCAAGGTTGAGGAAAAGATGACCGGAGCCAAAATAAAGAGATATCATTCATGAAAACCTGGTCCAGAGGCCTCATGGCCTCAGACTGGGGCAGAGGTTCACATTATAATAGAACAATGACCTTTAGCACACAGCCAGGAAAACTCGGTGAATGTCCTTTAATGGCCCAACACGAGCCCTGATTTGAACCCTACTGAACGCTTTTGGAAACATCTGCAAATGGCTGTCCACCCATGTCCCCAATCCAACCTGCCAAAGGTCGCGAAGATCTGCTGAGGTCATGTCCTGAGTAAAACATCCCAATACTTGTCACTGTGCTGTTTCAGTTTTGACTTGTTAATAAAATTGCAAAAATATATATATATATTAAATATAATATATCGAGTGTAGACTGAGGAGAAAAAAATATTTTTTTATCAATTTTGACAAAAGGCTACAACATAATGTGAAAAAAAAAGTGAAGGGGTCTGGGTATTACCCGGATGCCCTGCATCCACCGTGTGCGATCCACTCATTCCAGGAAGTCGGTATCTATGTTTTGAATTAAGCCACATGTCAACAGAGAAGAAGACGTACGTTATGTCATGTAAAAGCCAATTCGAAAAAGAGATTTTTATTTCAAAGAGAAAAGAAAAGCAGGGTGGAATCCTTTGCCCTGAAATGTCACAGGTGTTTATCCATTCTCTGAAGTCCTCTCTTCCATAACCTGCGGCAAAATTACCATAAGACCCCTAAACGACTGGAGACTGTAGTCAATTTCCAGACTCAGAGCGCCATGAAGTCAAGTAATACTGCAGTCCAGTCCACCATGAAATATATTAAGGCGAGCACTCCATTCATCCGAGGATAAATAGCTCTCCTCGCACTTCTCAAGTTAATCTCTTTAATTGTCTCTATGTGCTTAATTAATGTTTTGCACCCTTCGTTTAATAGCATGGGAGTTATTTGTGCACATCAGGCTTTTTTACCTTACCTCCTTTTCACTCGGTGGTTTAGTCACGAGCTGCGCTGCAATATTCCACCGCATAATTACTGCGCGACAACGTCCCATTTCTTCAGGAGAAGCCTGAGTTCGTCACCGCAGCCGTTATTGATGTGAGCAGAAGATCTGCCATGTGGGATGATATAAGATTTAATAACTGTCAGTCACCAAGCCTCCAAATGTATGGCTAAACTGGGCCATACATTGAAATTCTCCACCTGCCAAGCACCTCAGCCTCCTCCCCACTGTCACTCTCAGGGATTTACATCATTAGCACGACACCATTTTTAACTAGGAAGCTCCGGGGGCATGGAGCCGCATGATCCATCTTCATCTGCCTCCCTCTCTCACATGTCGTCCACGTCATAAACCCGTACACACACACTTCACCACTGCTGAGGAGACACATTGTGAGGCAGCGTTGACATTGACAAAGTGAGAGTGCGGCCGTGGTGCAATGTAGCAGCACGCTGCCACTTCCGAAAACACCTGCTCGACTCTGTCAGCAACTTAACCCGCCATCACCTAAATCCCCAGAGGAGGATTATACGTGGCATATGTGGGACAGGGGGGGGGGGGGGTGACGGGGATGAGGTGAAGAGTCAGGTGAGGAGAAGAAAGTGACACAAGTTTTTGTTTGGTTTTTTTTTTTTTTTTTGCCAAGAAGGACAAAAATAGAGAAACACCTGGTGTAGACTCGTGAGACAGGGACAGGAAACAGGTGAGAGAAATGAAGTGATTAGCGGAGACGAGAGAAGACACTTCATTAACCTGCTCAACACGTAGGAAGCCACTTCTACCGCAAACACGCACATATTTTAATTGATGTTGACTGGAGTAGTAGTTTGGATCGGCAAAGTTATTGATTCCTTGTCTGCGTACGTCCTGTGATCGGGTGGTGACCTAAGAGGAGATCATGGATGGATGGAAACTCAGCTGGTTGTCAGTTGTACCGTCCAGAGCAAGATGATGAATGTGCCTTTTCACAGTTGAAGGGAAGCTAATGGAGCGGGGCAGACGTGTTATGCAAAAGACACTGAAACAAGGACAAGAAAGACACAAAGGCGAGAGAAGTATTCCTGAATTAACTCATACGTCACCCAGTGACAGATCTGAAGTGTGCACAGGAAGGGGGTGTCGAGCTCCTGGATTACCGGCCTAACGTTTCATCCCTCATGCTTTGAGGAGCATTTCCAGTCACTCCATCAAACTAATGGCGAAGAACGGCAGTTAATCCATTGTGACGCTTCTGTGAGGCGGTAAATATTGGACTTGAATTAATGGCTGCTTTTGGTTTCTTGTCAAAATGTTATAGAATCATTTATATGATATACAATCACATGGTAGCCTGCGACAACACCAGTGCGTAATTTATGAACAATGAACTACATAATCAGCTACAGCTCCTCATAAAAGGGTTTCATATTATAAAGTAATTTATAATATCATGAATTAAATGATCAGAGCCTTTTGGCGGGTATTTTTTAAACTGTATCAGATGTGTGTGTGCGAGTTGTCACTTTAACACTTTAACAGTGTCTTCCCTCAGCTCTTTTTAAGGCTTAACCACATCAAGTTGTGACTCCTGAGTCCTGTCAACAACAGAGTCTGCTGTCGAAGCAGCACGCACTCAGACAACTGACGGGTGTACAAATTCAGCTCAGTGGGAAAATGTTGATTCGTGACTTCTGAAAACCCCACTGGGTAACTTCCTCAAAGCCCCCAGGACCTTTCTGACCACAATAAGCTTCCACACTCTGACTCAAGCTGTTTCTTCTTTCAGCACAGCAACAGCAGGACTCGCGCTAAGGCATTAGTCTCATCACTTTAGACATATTTTGCGCTAAAGTGGTTCTGAGCAGCCATCGATGCTTTTTCTCCAGTCCCTTTTTCTTTTTTCTGTGGGATGATAGAGTTTTTACCGGCTGAGTTTTACTGCAGCAGGCAGATAACACGAGTCACTGTCTAATTTATTTAACTTCTTGACAGTGTCTACAAATGATTTATTATGCCCCTTGATTGGCCCGTTCCTGTTTAATGAAGCAATATTGGTATAAACAGTCATCTGAGGACACCTCTCTCGAGGTCACCCCACCCCCGTCCATCCACCATGACCTGGTGTGTGTGTGTGTGTGTGTGTGTGTGTGTGTGTGTGTGTGTGTGTGGCCTGGAGTCTGATATATAGAGGTCAATGTCTTGTGTGATTTATGATCTGCAATGATTAAGGCTGATATACTTAGGAAGGCCAGAGCGTATTCAATGTGAAGCAGATGACTCTGAATGACAGCTGCTATTAAATTCAAATTCTAAGGCAGAGATCAGGACAGAACATGAAGCCCAGTGGGAATATTGGCATGATAGGATCAGGGCACATTAACAGGAATAGTTCCACAAAGTTGTGGTTATACAGAACCTTTATATTACAGTATTACAGTGAAGGTAACACCTGGGAAAGGTTGCGAGCTTGAATTTATCAGAATTGATTTCATTCAGTCCAGTATCAGTCCAGGACTGCTCAGATTTATCAGGCGACCCTTTACAGGGTCACGACCCCTAGACTGAGAACCACTAGATTGAATTAGATCACTGTTTTTACAGTAGGTAAAACTAATTTTACCTACAACGCTTCCAGTTTGTCAGTCACATTGAATGATTATCCACAGATCTTTTAAAAGTAAATTGTTTCTGATATTAGCCATAACTTCCCTTATGATTAGAGATATTACCTGGTCAGCTCATTTGTTTTTGTTTTGGCTGCACTGACTGAGTGGTTGGCTGTGATGCGGATTAGACACTTTCAGGACCTTTGTGGCCACCGTACTTGCATTCCGTGTTTACCAGCAGAGCTAACCGCTAAGTGCTAAGTGCAGAAATGGCTGAATATTCACACGTGAAATCAACCAAACTCGTTTTAAAAGGTCATAAAAAAGGGTAAGTTTTTGTCTTTTACAGAGCAATACTCATCATGACCACCCCCAGTGTCATGAACGGCTAACGAAGCGGATTTCGTCAACCTTTGCTAACACAAACTACAGCAAAGGCAAAAACTATAGAATGGACGCTACTTTATTGGTCACTGTCTAACCGGAAATACGCTACAATCCTGTTTCAGCTTTTAACTAACAATTAACACGGAAATAGTCTGAAGAATTCGCCAAGTGTTGATTTTATTTGGTTGTTTTAGGCTAGCTTACTTTAGCGCTTCCCCTGGCTGCTAATGCTAATAGCTAACATTGTATACGCGTTTGTCTGTGGACATATAAATATTTTGTCGTCCACGCTCAGCATGAACAGATGTCGTTACGCTGGTCAGAAGCAACAATTAAAATATATTCATTTAATAAATGGTCTATATTTTAATTACAAAGCAACAACTGCAGTCTCCAGCTATAAGCTATAAGCTAAAAGGGTATAAAGAAATTAACTAGGCATCTTATTTCATGAAATATACTTTTGTAATTGATCATTGAAAAAACTACTTAATTTCTTCTTTTATTTCTTTTTCACAGGAAAACAAAGAAGCACAAAGAGAAGAAGAATAAAGCGGCAGAGGAGGACAAAATTGATATTATTGGTATTTAAAATTTGTAATTGCCATCTTAAAATATTATAGCACTGCTATGTTTTCCATCAAGTGGTGAATTATCCACTTGCATGTAAACGATGATAAGGGTGAATCAAGTTGGAAGAACCACAGAAGTAAACATGGTGGTTTTACTTGAGGAGGCCTCCAGGTTCAGTCTGATCTCAAGCACATCACGTCTGATATCAGTAATATTTACTTTGTTCATGTTTGTGATTTTAGCGTAAAACCGTATCTTATCACACATTTTAACCTGGATTTTTCTGATCACCAGATGGGTGGTGGTCAGTCCGCAACTTTGGTGAAATTACTGGAACAGTTGCAATAGAAATGCAGAATAATTCATACATCCATGCCCTGGATACAGGACTTTTTACACTTGGTGCACCACACAAAGGTAAGCAAGCCACTGTAATTGGCAGAATAATCTTTGATGATAATAATCCTTAATTGTAGGTCTAGCTTCAAGTGTGAAGCAGTACATGAAGGAGAAGGACATTTTTTGGTATTAAACATACAGTTTTCTTACTGTGATTGATGATATTATCCCCCATATAATGAATTGAATCTCATGGCATGTTTTAAATTATTTATTTTTTTAAATTAATGGTATCCTATCATTTCAGCTCACACGTTAAGAGAGGTGCTGTGTTGTGAAGTGGGGGCTTGCTTTCAGTCCACAAAGCAATGGTTATTTAAGTAGGGAGTCCAGACTCCAGACTGCAAAGGCTGAACAGGGGTTCAGCAGAGAGGAAGTCAACCCAGATTCTCCACTTACTTCTGCCTCAGGGCACTTTTGAGGAAGCAGTTATCCTTGCACCAGTCTGCCCGGAAAGAGACACTAACAATTAATTCACCTCACGTTATTTGCGAGATGGTTAAAATGGAAACGTCCCAATTCCCTTAGCAGGCCCTCATGCTCTGCATGCACATAAGCTCATTTCTAGGAGATGAAAGACACAAGCTCACAGTATAGAAAACGAGAGTAGAGATTTTCCCTCTGTACTGACATTTCTGCACTGGCAGCACACTGTGGATGATAAAGCCTCTTAGAAAACTTCAAAACTATTTATTCGCCTGCAGGTCAAAGAAATCACGCTGATGCTCTCCCAGCTAACTGAGAGGGTCACAGTCTCACATAATCAAACAATAAGTACAAAATGCATTAGAGAACTAATAAACAGGACTTAAAGATAATTGTATCCTTAAAAGAATCTATGTAATTTTAATACATTGTACAGTGTCCAAAATTAGGTTCCAGGTCAAGGATTTTGTCTTGTTGTATATTTGTAATAAGAAAAAATGACAATCTACATAGCAGTTTGAGAAACAATATTAACAAGGCAAATATTTGTTCAATATGTTTCAGATGATGAAGGACCAGACCCTCCAGAGCAGTTTACTGCCATCAAACTCTCAGACACACGGTGTGTGTGCACAATGTGTTTGTATTCTCAGATATTCTTTTACCCACAGATTTATTACTCCACTTATGCATTTTAAGTGAAAGATCTGTTTTCATTGTCGTGCTGTACAACTGCAATTTATGCTTCCATCTCAACAAGGAGATGCTGCATGCTATTTCTCCTGTGTCATTTTCACCCTTCTTGTTCTGAAAAACACCCTTTAGGAAAACAGTGTTTTGAACATTGACTTTTTCTAAATTTACTATATTTAACACATTAAAAGTAATTTTAATAGATAAAAACATATTAGAAATGATAAATGTAATAATTTTGTTATTTCTTTATTTTTTGCTGTTGCAGAATAGCCTTGAAGTCAGGATATGGCAAATACCTGGGTATTAACTCTGATGGTTTAGTGGTTGGGCGCTCTGATGCCATTGGCTCCAGGGAACAATGGGAACCCGTTTTTCAGGATGTGAGCAAATGTTTAAAATGTTCTTCTAACTTTGGTCCAATTAAGCCCCAAAATTGAAAATGGCTACACATTTGTGAAGTAAATGTTTTCCTCAAACAATGTCTACATGAAGTAGTATTACAAATAAATATGCACAATTTAGCAGGTGTCACAACATCTTACTGCTGCCCCCTTCGCCTTTTGGCCGCGTGGTGTTTAGTGTGTGAGAGATAACAGCTATAGCCAGGAATAACTAATTCATTATGCAGACGCCGTTTACCTTATCACTGTGGCACCTTGCTTGCCTTGATGCCTTGTTGAACCTATAAAACCACCTGTCTGGCACAACCTTGAGGCTCTTACATCAAATATCGAGCAACCTTTTATGCCTGTCACAACATCCAATCCCACTGCAATTTCTGTCTAATCTACTGCCTTTTCCTCTGTTTTCGCTCTGCTCTGCCGCAGGGCAAAATGGCTCTTCTGGCAGCAAATAGCTGTTTCATCTCTTATAGTGACAGTGGGGACATTGCTGCCAGCAGCAAGACAGCAGGGGATGACGAAATGGTGAAGGTGATGTGTAACTTTTGTTCTTTCGCAAAGTTGCATGTTAATCTGTTTATTTTCACAATGGAGCCATTCTAAGACCCTTACCTCTTAAAATGAAAGGGGGTAAATGTTTGTGACCCCTCATGTCAGGGAACTTGGTGTATTGCTATCTAATGTACAACTTCTCTTTGTTTTTTGTTTTTTTTTTACTCTTTAATTATGAGCAGATCAGATCAAGTGCGGAGCAGGAGGTCAAGCGTAAAGATGATGTTGCAGATGAGGACAGGGGCAATGTGAAGTCCTGCGAGATCAATTACGTGTAAGTCACCCCCACTGTGAATAAGTTAAATGCTGAACTAATACACATGCAGCCCAGCATCATCTGCGATAAATGCTGAGCCCCTTTAGTGAGCCCCTGAGTGAGTTGCAAGCAATATATCTGAAGGTGTTAAGATAGATTCTGTGCATGTTTTACACTTTCATAGTAATACAAACTTCTTCCTGTAAATTACAGCAAGAAGTTTCAGAGTTTCCAAGATCGACGCCTGAGGGTTAACGAGGACGAGACTTCTTCATTAAAGAAAGCCAGAATGGACGGGAAGTTTCATGAATCTTTGCTTGACAGGTATGAAATTAAGTCCACTGTATTTTTGTACCATCAGTTCTTTCTGTATTGTCTGTATTCCTTGTATGTTCATTAAAAAAGAAAACACTTTAGAGAAACTATCTTTATACTCATATGCATTAGAATGGCTGCTTTTGAAAGAAAAAGTGTGTCAACAGAAACACAACATTTTGGCTCCAGTTATGATTAATGTTTTAAAACCAAAATGATAATTTACTGTGTACAGATGCACAAATGTATAAAAAAAGACATATGTCACAGTTCATTGCTGTGACATATGTAGAGACTGATTTGATTTGATTTGAAATTGATTATTACATAATTGACATATTTTTCTTCATTACAGGAGAAGCAAAATGAAGGCAGACAGGTACTGCAAGTGAAGGGTCAATGCTTCTGCTGTATCTCTTGTAAAAGTCACTGTTTTGGTCTCTTAATCTAATATGAGATTTTATTTAGTTTCACTTTACATTTTTAATAAATATTACATGGTCAACTAGGTTTTTCAAGTGTGTTTATGTTTTCTGCACCCATTTGATGTCATCACTGTGGTGACATTTATACACCACAAGAGACCTGCTGGCTTTTTCTGATTTAAACATTTAAAGTAATTATGAGAGCATGCTTAGAGTATCTGAATTACAAGTGCTCATTATGCAATATTTGTGCTGTTTCATGCCCACATGTATTATATTGTTATGTTATTTATATATACTTCAGTGTATAAATAACTATTTTCCTATTGTAGCTTGTAGAAATATGGCATACTTTATTGCATGCTATTAAACAGTCTGCTGGAATATTCTCTCTGCAAAGTAGCCAGGGGACTACCGGGTAAATGAACTAAAAATTCTTTCTATACATCATACTGATTTAGTAGTGTAAAGTAGAACAAAATACGTAGTAAATGCTTCGGTTCAAAATTACACTGGAGTTCTGTAATTTAGTACATGTATCCAGTAACTTTAGAGAAAATGAAAATCAAGAATGTATTTATACATACTGTATTAGAAAACAATACATATTATAAAATAATAGCGTCAACTGGCCCTTTTCCGGTGAGTCTTTTATTCAAAATAAGAGTCCCGGATATACAGTAAACTAAAAACACGAGTTTGTCTTTAAATGACCTCAGCAACAGGCCAATCAATAAAATAACCCACATATACATTTCTTTTAAGTTTACATATTTAAAAAAAAACTTAAATGGCTCAGGTGTCACGTGGGTCAAATAAATAAAATCAATCTTATGAGGCGTTGTTTATTTTTACTTCCGTGTAGGAACGACCATTGGCCTTTGAGAGCAATTTCGAGGGGTGTTTTGTATCATTATTAATTATTTAACGCGAGGCTTTTGACGTTATAGCAAAGAGGAGAAATTAAATTGATAATTTTACACCTTTTATTGTAAACGCATTGACTTGTTTCCCATCCATCAGTGCAGAACGTTATTTATTTCACACGGAGCACTTCCGGATTCCCCCGTGTAAGCACATGAGTCAGTCCGCTGTGTCACGGGAGCAGCTTCACGTTATGAACCCGAACAGACAACAGACTGAGTCAAGTTTTACCAAAATGGGACGCGGTGTCTTTCTCGTGTTAGTGGCGTTATTTTCTGTAACGTCGACACAGTTTGTACCGCCGGTAAGCGACGCTTGTACCTCACCAGTCTTAATACCTTCTCTAACTGCAGCTGTTGTTATGGTTTTAACCGGAAATCACAGAAAATACTGCTTTTGTTTTTCATGTATCCACAGTATACAGAAGACTGTCGGACTGACATGTATCCTCCAAAAGGCCCCACGTAAGTAACAACACAAAAACAAACACCTAGTTACAGAAACATCCTGTTGTTTATGTCTCTGATAAGTTACCTATCGTCTGTACCTCTGAACTGAGCTCTGCTGCCTTCACTTGCACCTCGGTAGTTCTAACACTCAACAGATGTTCCTGTTGTGTTTGTAAGTAAACTAATAATGGACAAGTAATGGACTGTAAATGTTATACTTGACATATCTGGTAAAAGTAATACTAGATTACTTCAAGTGCCAAAGTAAATGTCATTTAATTTAAAAAAAAATTACACTGGACAATTTAATGCTTCATACATTTTCTTCTATGACTACTAAAATCTTGTTCAGGCCAATAATGAAGCCAAGCAATTCATGTGTTTACTGTATTTTGTATAATAATCATACTTTGGAAATTAACTAGTAACTAGGAAAATACAATACAATGATTTTATATTTATATAAGTTAAAATGCATACCTTTTGAGTTTTGTACAGAATTTATATTGATATATGCACTTCAGCTTGTATTTAAATAATTAATAAATATATTGAGTAGGAGTATTTAGATTGATGGTGGCATTTGTGTGTTTAGAAAATACAATATACACTGTTGTCACTGCATTTCAAAGTTCATTATTTGTATTGATTAGGCCAAAAGGTAAATGAGCTGGGGGAACAGTTTACAGACTAAGTTTGCTGAAAGTTTAAATAACAAAGATCTTCTCTGATAGAAAGATAGAAGTGGAAAAAAAAGTATGACATTTTCACATCTGTGATACCGGAGCCAGAAAAATTTGCTTTGCTTTGCTTAATGAACAACTGCATTTATCAAAAATGTTGCAGTTCATTTAGCCAGAAAATGAATCACCTAAATATTTCTGCACTTGATTACTCATTTAGAGATCAGGCAGAATTAACAGATGCTCGAAATTCAATGTGTGATCAAAATGTATAAATAAAAACCTAATCAGTGAAGCTGTGTATGATTTTTTTTTCATTTGCATCATTATGCTGCATTTGTGTCAGAGCATTTTATTTCGACTCAGGTTCAGAGGAGCTGTCAGCTGGTACACTGTGGACCTCGACTTACCTTACAGCAAGAGATGGACAGCTGTGATAACTGACAAAAAAACCGAGGTAAGGAGGCTGTCAGCCACTTGAGACTAATATGATCCAGATCTTCCAAAGATGTGACCGTTATAAATTGTGACATTTTTCCTTTAAGCTGGTCAGCATGATTCAGGCCATCAAAGAGCTGGCTGATGCTTTTGTGCCCAGTGGACGACTGATAGAGCTGGTTGACATCACACTGGTATAGTGTCATTTCCTATCTCGATTGACGTCCTCATGCACTGGCATCAGATATGTATTGTCATGAAAGTGTTGTTGAACTGCCTGTGGTTTGTAATGTTCTGCAGCCATTGATGGCAGACACACTCCCAACTCCTTTCAGTGACGAAATTAAGGGCATTGCTGCTGTTTCAGGGATTCTTTTTGGTAAGAAAACAGATGATATCAAATAAGATTCAATTTTTTCTTATATGCGTGTAACTTGTTTTTCTTTCATTTCATCTTTATCTAGGTGAGGTTGTCTTGTTCAATATCTTCTATGAGGTGTTCACTGTGTGCACATCAATTGTAGCAGATGATACTAAAGGTGGGTCACAGCTGAAATCACATTTAAATAATCTACTTAAAATGATGCCACACCAGTCTCTCCCCACATCAACCACAATTTAACCACAGTCAACCACTTCCAAATGATAAACGCACACAAACACACATAGTGTGCCCAACTGACACATAACAACACATGCAAAACGTTTGGAATTATTGCAATAATATATTCATCATCCTGTACACATTTACTTGCTAATTCGTTTATTCAGTTATTATGTGTTTCTACCAGTCATCTGTGTAATATTGGAATAGTTGTAAGACCATGCAGTTGTAATTGTTGTTGCTATTGCTGTTGTTCCCATTGAGGATCTCCACAGACAGGTTATTGAAGCTCCTCTTAACATTACAGAGACAGTATCCATTAGATGAAAAGAGATGTCCTTCCATAGGGATGTTTTTTTTTATTTGTTCACCTATTTCACCACTTTTATGCACTCTGGTACCTTATTCACATTAAATTAAATGTCTTTATCATTGTGACTGCCTCTGTCCTCCATCAGCATGATTCACTCTGACAATGAATGAACGATTCAGCATTGATGGAGGATACATTGGTGAGTAAACCTGTGTTTTTGCCCATGGTTGTAAAGGCATTAGAGAGAAGGTGTGTAGTATGTTTCATGAT
Organism: Trinectes maculatus; assembly: GCA_016785345.1. NCBI lineage: Eukaryota > Metazoa > Chordata > Actinopteri > Pleuronectiformes > Achiridae > Trinectes > Trinectes maculatus. The sequence goes on from JAFBJQ010001384.1 coordinate 202,330, forward strand.
CAATGTGTTGCATGCAGGAATCCTGGAGTGGATCCTGGGGAAGAGAGACGGGATGTGGATGAGCTTTCTCACTCGCTCTGTACTAGAAAATGCTAACAGGTGTTTTTTCCTTTATAATATCTTGACATAAACTGTACACATCCAAGTACTGGAACTTTCTTTGAGTCAGACCCTGTGTAAGTAACATAATTATAAAATCCAATAAATATTATTCAGTGCAGAACAAGAAATAGTCAGTAAAATAGACAGTAGTTCAATTGAAGCCAGCTGCAAAGCTGGTACAGATTTGCAGCTGGCTTTAGGTTTTGTAGAAATTTGATCCACATAATTTGTTTGCTGTCTCTCAACGCCGAGTAACACGGTGTTCTTATCCTGAAAATGTGTCTACTCTTATTGTCATCAGCTACGAGGAGGCCAAAGCTGTGCTGGCTCAGACAAAGCTGCTCGCTCCGGCGTACTTCATCCTGGGGGGAAACCAGACGGGTCAGGGATGCATCATCACCCGGTCCAGAATCCTCAGTATCAATTTGTTGGAGTAAGTAATGGAGATATACTGTATTTTTTTAGAGGATTTAATGTTAATAGCACTCAGTATTTTTTATTGGGTGTAGAGTTGTCTGTTACATGTCACATGCAAAACCATATAATATAATCCAGCCGTGTGCATACAGCATAAAAACAATATCATGTAGTAAACTGCAGTGAAATATAAGACCAGTCACTCAAAAGCCACACGACACAATTGGATAACACCCTCATGTTTGTCTAGTGAAACTTGCTCTTTGCTGGAATAGAAACTGTTTGGTTTCATTTCACCTGATTTGTCTCTATTTCCCAAATCATCTGGGTGATGCATGTTGCATGTTGCATGTTGAGGGTTTTGTTATATTCAGCTCCTGCGTTTCAGGATCGACCTGAAGCAGGATAGGTGGTACGTCCTGGAGACTAACTACGACCACTGGGAGGAGCCTCTTTTCCTGGACGATCGCAGAACTCCCGCCACAAAGTGCATGAACCAGATCACGCAGAAGGTGAGCACCGACCACACCAACTTCCTCATCATATTTCTGTCTCAGCAGAGGATGTTACTGATTGCAGATGTGGTCAGTGTTTTGCAGTCATGTGATTTCGGGTCTGACACATTGCATTGTTTTCAAAGTGCTGAGATACTTTTTATCTGTCACTTTATGTAGAACATCTCCCCAAAGACCATGTACAACGTGCTCTCAACCAAACCAGTGTTGAACAAGGTGAGTCTTTTTCCGAGTCTGTGCTCATGAACCAGAAGCTGTTCAGATTATTTCAGTGTACATAACATCTATTCTCCTGTCTCACTGTGTTTTGTTCAGTTGACCACATACACAACACTGATGCAAGTGTCTGAAGGCACACTGGAGTCGTACATCCGTGACTGCCCTAACCCCTGCATGCCCTGGTGATCATCCTCTGGTCTGAACTCTGATTGGTCTGATAAAGCTCACAGAGACAGTGAGTAAGACGAGCTGAGCTGGTCTTATGGCACATCCTTACATTGTTTTTCTTTTTTGTGTGTGTGTGTTTGAACAATCACAAATCATTTAACCAAAGTTTGTCTTCTTATTGTCATTTTGACATTTGTACTTAAGTTTTTCTGCTTGAGAACTCGTTAACAGTAATATTACATCTCAATTTTTCTGTCTTGAGGGAAAATCGTACAAAAGTGAACTGATTGGATGAACTGTGTATAATTGTCGTAATTAAATTAAGGCAAACATTAGTACAATAAATTGATTTTTATGTTCAGCCTGTCCAGTGTTGCTTAAGTCTTGCTTAAGTTATTATTTCCATGCAGGGTTTCAGAGTTGTTAACAGCAGGTAGAGGCACAGTCTGAGCACTTGACTGACAATACATCACTGTAAATGAACTTAACATATTGACTTTTACATTCAAGATTGTTATTAAAAGAATTTTGTGAAACTGAAAGTAAGTCTGTAATTTTGAATGACCTTAACATGTGTGTTGAGAGATTCATCAGTGGGCTCCAGCCTGGCTCCTTTTGTGTCCTTGCATCTGGGCAGTGGCCACGTCCTCTCGCTGGTTTTCCCTCTGTTTGGTCTCTTAGCTATCTCAGGGTGTCTCTCCCCACATCAACCACAATTTAACCACAACCGACCACTTCCAAATGATTAACTTCACGCACACAAACACATAACCAACTGACACATAACTACACACACACAACGTTTGTAATTATTGCAATAATATATTTATTTCATTCCTGTACACATTTACTTGCTACTTTGTTTATTCAGTTATTCTGTTTCTACCAGTCATCTGTGTAACATTGGCAATCATAAAGGAAACACATGTGCTATACATGAAGTGCATTGATGCGAGAAGCAAATCTCTACTGGTTTGCTTTGATAAGGCCCTAATGCTACGTGATTTGGGAAACACAAAGACGTGGTCTGGGGTGGTCCTGTGGCGGTTGCTGTCATTGCCACTGTAGTGAAATTGTGTATTGTTACCAAAACGGCTTTGCCTCTGTTTCTGCTAACGCCGACTCGCCGGAACGAGCATGGCCGACATTAGAGCACGTACCACGTGGGAGCGCAGACGGGTGCTTGCTGGCCTCCCAGTGGCCGGCTGTAGTACAGGTCATAAGTCTGGAAATGCACCAACGACCAGAGCGCCTCGCGCGCAAATTCACCTCCTCAGCCCAGCACATCCTCACTGAAAACTTGCGCAGTCGCTCAGTTACTGTAAGGTAAGAACATGAACGACAAAAACATTCCCTGACATTGATATTTAGCTATTAAGTTTCCCAAAAGTGAAAACGTTGCTTGGTAAACTCAGTTTTTTATTAAGGTGTTTAATTTTTCTTAGGCTGACTGCGCCAGTTGATGCTGCATTTTTTTTCCTGATCGCTAAGCTAGCGTTAGCCGGTGTCCATCACCGTTGGATGAGTCTGGCGCTAAGCCGCTGCATCTCATTCTTATTCCCCTGGATGTGAGCGAGCCACACAAACAAACCCAACTACAGCTAACGTTTCACGAACATATCACAAAAACCAGCTAATCGATAGCTAATTTCATCGAGTTTAATGTCAGGTTTGTTGTTTTCAATTATCAACAGTAGGTTTACACTCACTCCCTGTTCGTTGTATTTTAAGCTAGCGAATTCAAGACAGCTGTAATTAAGGGGCCTTGTAATTACGTTTTTGTGTTAACTAATTTTAGTGTAGACTTGTGGTGAACAATGTTTTTTGTTGTGATATCCAACTCGTTGTTAAAGTCATGGCAACCAGAGGGGACTCTGCTCCGCAAAGAGCTCCACGTTCGGACGCTGACATTGAAGTAAGCCTCTTGACTAACACTCGTCATATGTGACAATGTGTTCTGCTTGTTCAGATCTGTATTCTCCTGCTCCTGTTCTTGCATTGCCAGGAGCTTTGAGCCATGTCAAAGTGGTCTCCGCCTACCTCCACACCACAAAGGAGGACATCGGCAGGAGGAAGCTCTCCATGCATTTTGACACCCTGCTGCCCGGAGAGCTTGATTACATCTCCTGCATCTGTCCGAAGGTCCAGCTGAAGCTGGAGGTTGGTGCACTGAATACATTTTCATTCTGGGTTAAATTATATTCATATTTGTTTCTTTTGAACCTACAGATGTCAGAGGTGACTTCCCCCCTTTTAAGACACCGGAGTCTGTGCAGAGTGAGTCTCAACCACTGGTTGAGCTCCTCTGCCAGCTGAGGGAGCGCAACACCGAGCACTTCCGCCAGGTGGTGCTCTATTCTCTCCAGGTAACCATAGACATGTAGCTGCTGCCTGCTGATCTGTGTGTGGAGAAATGAATATAACATGGATATATCAATGGACCAAGAGATAGAAGCCACGGCTACTTTTTCTGTTCCTTGTATATTACATAAAAGCTGTTGACTGATCATATGTCTGTGTTAGTGTGTTAAGCCTGTGAGTCATCCCAGTCCCAGGTATAAAACATTTACCATCACATGACAACTGTTTTGTTTACACCTCAATGTTACCAGAAGTGAATGTTACTAAACAGAGTTTTTAAATTTCCCCTCAGCATATATTCACTCTGACAATGAATGAACGATTCAGTATTGATGGAGGATACATTGGTGAGTAAACCTGTGTTTTTGCCCATGGTTGTAAAGGCATTAGAGAGAAGGCGTGCCAGACCCTGTGTAATTAACATAATTATAAAATCCAATATATATTATTCAGTGCAGAACATAGAACAAAGAACATAGTCACATAACACATACAGTAATTCAATTAAAGCCAGCTGCAAAGCTGGTACAGATTTGAAGCAGGCTTAAGGTTTTCTAAAAATCTGATTCACAGATGTTGTTTGCTGTCTGTGTCAAGTCACACAATGCCCTTGTCCTGAAAATTGTTTAGTCTGCCCCTTGTCTACTCTTATTGTCATCAGCTACGAGGAGGCTAAAATTGTGCTGGCTCAGACGAAGCTGCTCGCTCCGGCGTACTTCATCCTGGGGGGAAACCAGACGGGTCAGGGCTGCATCATCACCCGGTCCAGAATCCTCAGTATCAATTCGTTGGAGTAAGTAATGGAGATATACTGTATTTTTTTTAGAGGATTTCATGTCATATGAGTTTTTATTTTTTTATGAGTTTCTAACTGCTTTGTACGGAGCGGTCTGGGCCCTGTTTCAGAAAGGAGGGTTAACAAACTCTGAGTTAAAATCTAGACTCAGGGTTGATCTACTCTGAGCTGTCCAACTCAGAGTTTTCGGTTTCAGAACAGGTGATAAGAGTTAGGTCAATCAACTCGGAGTTGCTTTGACTCTGAGATAAGCTCGCGCACGCGGAGGTGAAAAGCCCTCATGAATGGAACAAAGATAACGTGATTAACCATGACAACACGTGAAAACAAACCCCGCACGTCCTACTTCTTCCGGGTGGAGTTGGACGTTCTTATGCACTGCTACACCGAATACGAACACATATTCAAAAAAAGAGCAGCACAGTCTCTGCTCAGCTGCTGTAAAGGATCGTGAGGTGGTATGGCAGAAGATTGAATAAATAAAAAAAAATATCGCGAGTGTTTAACATGTTCAACACAACACAAACACACAAATATTCTAGTTGTGTGTTTGTGAACACAGGTGCTGTCCAACAGGTACAAAACGTACTTAGCAGCAACAAAAGATGAAATATAAATATATAGTACAAACAGGTAGACTGTGTTTGTTTAGTCTGTCCCGAACAGCGGTGAGTGGCTGCATTCAGCCTGTCAGTGTTTCAGCTGTCCCAACACTGTCACTGTTTAACTCTGTCAC
>JAFBJQ010001385.1:0-55135 GCA_016785345.1 Trinectes maculatus
TTGCAGACTTAAAACACGATTTAATAAAGTTATTCTTTGTAAGTTTAATGGTCTTTAATGTTAATAAGGATAAAATGTTATGCAGAGATGGATAGTCACGGTGGGGAGTGGGGGGCGCGAATAGTTTTCTTCTTGCTAGGGGGGGGCGTAACAGAAAATAATTGAGAAGCACTGCCTTAAAGGCCATTTTTATAAATTGCTTGCATTTTAACACCTTTATTCCATTTATAAGAAAGTAACAGTTTAGTTCCAGATGTGGGGGGTTGTGTTCTTTCTCAGGTGACTAAGAAATTAAATAATAAAAAAGTTCAATGACATTAATTCTGTATGTGTTTGTTTTTCATTTTCGTAAGTTATTGCTTTAAATACACTCGTATCAGTCCGGTAATCATTTTTAAGCACCTGTCTAAAACAATTAATAGTTATATGAAAACATATGAATATGCAGACATTTTTGGGGGAATAAAACAAAGGCCCCAACAGTTAAAACAGTAACTCTGAGTCTCACAAACCTTCATTAATTCAGAAGAAACAAAAAGACAATGTAGACTATTACCTTAAGGAGACTGAGAAAGTCAGCAGAGAGCACTTGTGGGATACCAGGGAGTTTCCCCTGTCTAATCTCATGCCATTTGTCTCCGTTTGTGGGAAGAGGCTCAACCCCTGAAGCACTGACAACAGTCAGAGCCAGAGCAAAGATGTCTGCCTTTGTCAAATGACTGTAATCCTAAAGAAAAAAAACAACAGAGGGAGGTTATGGACCTTGGTTTAAATTGTACTGAATCAAATATGCCATTTGTGATTAGACAGGATAACAAACCTCCTGCAAAACCTCATTGGCCAGGTATCTGCTGTCACCCTCCTCCACTTGTGGATTGTTCACTCTTGTTACATGACCAAGATCACCTGAAAAGCATGCACACATTATACATATTTGATATGTTTCTACTGCAGGAAGCCATTACATGAGATCTGTTAAAGTAGCTTACCGATTTTATAAACAACACTGGTGGTCAGGCCATCATCATCATCAGAGTCATCACAACTTGCTACCGATTTGCATGAAATAAAGATGTTGCCTAGACACAAGATATTGATGCTTCCATTATTTTCTGTCCAGAAAACATTAATGTAAAACCAATTTCTTCAACAAATCTTCTTATTCTGAAATACTCACTGGGCTTGATGTCCATGTGGACCAGCGACATGGAGTGGATGTACTTGAGTCCTCGCGTCACTTGCAAAAGCAGATCTTTCAGCTCCAGTTCTGACAGGTATGTGAGCCGTCTGTAGTTCTCTGTGATGACGTCTGACAGAGTGCCTCTGTTGCAGTATTCATTCTGGATGAGCATGTGGTCATCCTCAGCCCAGGCTGAGTAGTAACGCACCACATGAGGGTGCTGACCCAGCACAGCATGGGCGTACACCTCCCGTAAGGCGTTCTGCCTGCGGTAGGGGACAAGTTGTTTTAATTAAACATATCTGCGAGTCAGGCCTGGTAAACAGTTATATATGAATGTCTGTCGACTGATTCAGAAAGCCTGAAATTTACTGCAAAATGACTTAGACCACAATGATTTAAATACTTGTAGTTTAAAATATTTTGTGTCATTAATTTTTTTTCTTCAGACCAATGTCTCCGTAAAAAGCTAACAACAGAAACATTTCCCAGAATGAAACAACTACAAATGAATAAGTGATCAGTTTACACATTGCAATAATTCAACTTACTCATCTATTGATCCCGCCAAAGGTTTCTTCGATCTCTTGATGGCATAGATGCAGCCATCAAGTCTTTTCACGCACTTGAACACTGCACCGAACTCTCCACAACCAATCTTCTCCAGTTCAAGAAACTCGGAGACGTACCGGGACATCATGTTGCTTTCCATCATAGTAATTCTCTGCAGGCAAAAGTTGTGTTTCAACAACAAATTGGTGATTAACCATATTTTTGTGGATATTTATTTTATATATATATATATATACATACATACACACACACACACACACACACACACACACACACACACACTTTTTAAATTGGTGATAAACCAACCAATGTCGCACCATTAAGGTTTTAATGTTTTTTAAAGATCAACAAGTTTCCCCTAGGAACTGGTTTCCGAGTTTACACAAGAAAGGATTTAGAGTGGTGGTTTTGTTTCTATTTATTGCACCCAAAGTTACATTGGTTTTGGCACAATATGAATTTCTGTGTGGCTAAAGCAAAGTTAAAACAATAAATTTAGTCTCCCCCATATATAAAATTGTAATGCTTTTTAAGCAGATTTGTTCTGGTGAAGAGATATAAAGCAATGGTATTCTTGACTAAGTGGGGATTTTTTAAACCACTGTATGTAATTAATGCTTATCATAAACTTTTATTACCTTGGATGGAGGAAGGACATCTTCCACTCCTTCACCATCGCTTGCCTCCATATCTTCTCCACAAGAGCTGAAAGTGCAAACAGAATAATAAGTGTCAGTTAGCACTATGTCCGGCAGGGGGCAGCATAGGGTGCTTCACAAGCACATGGCACAGTTCACCAGTAACCATGAGGTCTTGGTTAACAGCCAAAACCCCTAGTTCTAGTCAACGGCTTTAACGTAACTGGCTTGTATAACAATAGGGTTTGATATGTGTGCAAGATGGTACCTCACATCTGTTGAATGCTGTTACTAGTACGTGCAATTAACCACAATTTCATTACTATAATAACAGGGATATTATACACCAACTGAACGTGAGGAAAAACTGTAACCAAAATATTTACTAAAATGCATGTCTGTCTGCAGCCAATCCCTGGTAGGCTTTTGGGTGAGATAACATAAATGATTTTCAAAAGGCAATTTTCTTAAAAGGACTATAATCACTGCCAGAAGACATTTAATCAACATACTCGTTCCAGTGTGCTCGCTTCCTGTTGTTTCTCTGCTGTGTGGCAGACTGGATGAGGAGTGAGTCAGGCGTGAAGGGGTTAAAATTAACCAGAGGTGTCTGTTGTCTCCTGCTGCTGTCTGTGATTGACTTCCCTGAAGGCTCCACATTCTTGAACAAGGCAACTCTCCTGCTGGAGGATCCTGTGGCTGAGGCCCTGGCTCTAGACAGCAAACTCTGAAAAAGATTTAGTGCCTTGTTAATTTGACAGCAGCAACAGGGAAATCGGAGACACTTTACAATGAAAAGAAGAAAAATTGAATATGAATGTGATTATAAGAGAATGCTAAATAGATGAACATTCTGAAATTAATTGTGGTGTGTGTGGAATATCCAAGTAAAACTTGGTGTATAAAAGGCAATGGTGATTATAACGCTGTCATCACTGATGAAGACATGCCCAGGCATTAAACTAAAGTGCACGTAGCAGTGGGTATTACGCAATACATACAGCTGTACATTAAGTGGGTCACTGACACAGTAGGTAGTATGTCCTGGATTGATGTGAACTGATTTGTTTGCATACGGTTGGTTTGGCGGTTGTGAATGGTGCAAACATGTAAAGTCGTTAAAAATAAAAACGTTGAGATTGCCTTGTAAGCACACACGCGCAGATACCAACGTTTGTTTGTGTGATCCGTGGCCCTTTTAAAACGTCAAAATCATCCACACGAAAATAATATTCTTTCAGAAATATTTAACACCGAGTATGAATAGATAACTACGAACCTTTGGTGTGTGCGGTGTGTCGAAAAGACGGAGTTTTCTGAAAGTTTTATGGGGAGGTGTGTCGGGACAGTCGGGGATCGGGGAGCTGGATCCTTCCCCGTCGTCCTGGACGTAGGACTGCTCCGGTGAACCTCCATACAAACGAGAACTTTTCCTTGGTGACGGGGAACTGTTTGCAAAGATGACGCTTCTGGGGGACCGCAGATGAGAGGGTGAACTGAAGCCTTCTTCGTCCCACAGATCGACATCTTCGTCCCCGGCGGACTGGTTCAACGGACTGCTGCTCGCCTCCAGTCGCTTATCGGGTGAACCCCGTCGTGCTGGCATGGGGGAATCCATCTCTGTGAAGCCCGACTCTCCTCCAGTGCTGTTGTTGACGTCCTCAATTGGGTCGTCCTCCCCATCGCTGGATGTGAACTGTAATTTCTGACGAATCGGCCGACTCTTCGGGGACGGGGATCCGAGTAGATGGCGACTGTAGCTCGACATTTTCAGGATTTAAAGCCCGGCTTCGTCGACGGGAGAATCACGCGGTTAGACTCCCACTACTACTGGAGTGATGTTTGGCAGATATTGTAACTTTCCAACTATAAACTACCTTAAAAGAAAGGTACTGACTTAAAAAAAACTGTATACAAAAGGGAAAACTATTAAACCACTGAAAACATCATGGGATGTTTTCAGTTAACGTGTCTGCTAACTACTACACGCCCCTCAGGCGCTGAGAAATAGCACCGCGTTAGCTTGTACTAGCCGTAAGAGCAACGTCCGAAGCTGAGGGTAAAATAAAAACAATTATCTAAACTATGCTGTCCAGTCGAGTATCGGTATCCGTCACTGCCTCCTTGACTGCTCACCGACAGTGAACGAAGTCTTTCCACAATAAAACCAAACCACTGTTTACACAGAAAGTTTGAATGCGTCAAGAACTAGCTCCTTCCTATCACGCGCGTGGCAAAGGACTTCCCGCGACCGTTGGTCACATGAACACCGGCGGCCAATCACAACGTCTTTCGAAATTTTGAAAGAGGGGCGTTCCAGAGAGCGTTGGGACTTGTGACGTCACCGATGGCCCTGCAACAATCTGGCGCGAACACGAGACTCACACGATTACCTTTGGGACAATGAGTCAATTATTCACGTGGTGCGACCAAAGACATCGTCTCAATAACACCATGTCTACGAAACAAAGAACTCCTGAACCAGCTGGTGATAACAAAATGATCTACAGAGGTTAAAACGCCCAACTAACCAATCAAAAAAGCTCATTTTAGATGTGGATTACGGTTTGGGCACCTAGTACCACCACGGGTTACCTTTTAATTTACGGCTGTGTATTTTAATAAGCTTAGTAACAGTTACAACTCTAATGGATCGTTCAGTCTTTAAACCAGTAATGTTTTCTACACCCCTCCATTGTTAAGTGTTATATTTTTATTTGTCACTCATTTGCTGTAATGTTGTATTTTATCAATTTGCCACGGTATAATATATATTAATAAACACAGAGGCCAAGGTAGAATTATTCTGTAACACAAGGGTGACTTCAGTTATTACTTTTCTTCATGTCTAACAAAAGCACCATCAGTATTACCTGAAGCCATGACTAACATATCCCAAAAATGTCAAATTTATAATAATATAAAACTAGGAAATATTTGTGTTAGATGCTACTATCCATTAGTCTTTTTAATTATTATTAATAATGACTGATTCATTTCCCATCAATTAATCAATAAATCTAGTCATGTTAGTTTTAGACTTGTGTCCAATTTCTTCAGTCAGAATACAAAATGTTTGGTTTGGTGTTTTTTCCTAGTAGTACAATAGCTTTACACTAGAGTAAATGTAAAGGTAAACAAAGTTTTATGTGAATCAGATTTACATCAAAACAATTAATCTTTCAATTTATAATAATCCTTTTTTTATTAGAAATAGCATTAGCTGTACACTGCACTGTACTCTGTGCACCATATTTTTTAGAAAGCATTTCCCCCTCTTCCATCTTTTTGGTTGAGAGACAAAATAGTATAGCAGAACTCCAGTTATCAAAAAATATTTACACATAAAAGCACATGGAGGAAGACATGATATTTCTTGTTGATATAATTCAACTATTGTCACTTTAATCCTAGATCATAGTCCATCAATCATCCAGGCCTGGTGATTCTCCTTGTTGTATTCTTGATGCTATTCTGATGGCCTCCTCCAACGAAGGCTGATCACTGAGCTACAGAGGAAAAGAAAACAATGCACTTGAGACAAACGCTGATTGACACTGATAATGTTATTTGATCACTACAACTGATTTCATCTATTTACTCTGCCACCCCTTTAAAAGACTTTACTCGCTCTGGCTGTGAGTGCCTTGATGACTGTCACATGGTGGTAAATCCTGCAGAAACAGTATTTGCTTTGAAATGACGATGGTTCAATGTGTTTTACATGACAAATAAGGAGCAGTCATCTGACCTGCAACCTTTGCTGCAAACATAGCCCCCTAGGGAATTTAGGCCTGAATAGATGATATAATGTTTAATTTTTAACGTAATAGTAGTTCAAACTTTTGAAAATATCAAACACTGAACTTTACGTATTGGTGTAGCAGGAAAATAAAATTAAACCACAGGTGAGGTATTATTTTCAATTTTTTGGCAGGCGCCGTGGATTCCCTAAAAATATCACTCATCCTGTGGTTGTAAGTTTCAAGTGTAGTTTGATCTCTAATCAAATACACCAGCAGTAAGCCAGACACCTACACCCCCAAACTAAACAACACTTACCCATGATTTACGGTTATGCATTTAAGCAAAAAGACACAGGGTGGGACAGTGGGTGTGGGTCTTTAAGTACCATTGAGCTGTTACTGAAACTCCTGTCAGTATCACATTAAAAAGACAACTGCAATCCAAACCAAACAAGAAATGCAGCAGCCTATTAACTTGCATTGCCCCAACAGTCCATCGTTCAGATGTAATATTTTCTGCACGGAAAGAACATGGATGGAAGATGTAGCCATCTTTCCTTGACATACGTTGAACACAAATTACTAATTTGCTCTTCACAAATTCTCAGAATTGAACTCATCACACCAATATATTCAGTCTCATGGGGTGGTTCTACCAACCTGCACAGCAATGTGAGTGCCATTGGAGGTAGCCAGTAATGTAACAGGATGAATGCTATCCTGTTCTTGGCTGTAACCTGCATCTTCTACAGTTTGAAATGAGGTCATGTCGGGTGTCATGATGGCCACCTGAGGGAGACAGACACGCTTGTGTCAATTACCTGCTCTGATGTCATGAGAGGTCCAACAGAGAACTGGTTATACATCATAAATGATTAAATGTCCAACAATTAGCTTAGGAATGGGCAGACAAAAAATGTGCAATAGTGCATGAAGTAAATTTAAACTACTGTGAAACAGTCACGTTAATGCATAACACTAAAGTAAACCATTAACACATAATACATCACATGAAAATCCTCAAAGTAGAAACAAAGGACTGTCATTATTGTAACTTGTTAAGTGTAAATAAACTTCAGATGGTGTTTACCTGTTCATCTGATCCGTCTGTTGTTACCATGGTAACTGAGTGAGCACCTTGTGTTGCCAGCTCATGAGCTGGGATAGTTATGGTTGTGCCTTCTTGGGTTACCATGGTGATTGTGCCACCCATTGCTTGTAGGTCCGCTTCAGATATACTAACCTGATATGAGACACAAAACAGAACAGATTTAAAAACATTCAAATTCACTGAAAATCATTTGGGTGTGTAGGAGCCGTATTGGCTAAGTCAACAGGTTTCCTTTGAAGATGACAATGAATTTCTGTAATGTGGCTTTAATAATGCTTTAATGGGTAACGCCTTCCTTTGGGTTGGTGACGACCTCACATACTTCACAGCTACTAGGATGTATTACCCAACCTCCAACCCCGACCACACAGAAGACAAAAAGAAAAGAAGAAAAGGGGAAACAGGAATCGGTCAGGGATGTGTCAGCCTACGGAGCAAGACAGTTTTTGACGCAATTTACCTGACCGATTTATCTGAGCGATCTACCAAAGCGATTCACTTACAACAGACATCAGTAGAATCAGGAAAGATCGAGGTCCTCGTTGTTAAGTTTACTGCAAGGAAGGCTGTACAAAAGTAGTGACTGTCGTAATTGTTTGAAAACTGGATGAATAAAACTGGATTGATCAAACGAACATTGCCACTACAGGCTTTTGGTGAAATTGACCGTCACATTTTTGTCCTGACAATTTTTCCTAAATTATTTTATCACCATGTCCAAAATTATGCACCCTACTTTCTTTTTTGTTAAAGCACAAAAATACATAACAATACATTTAATCCTAAAAGATTAAAGTGAGTGAGGAGATTTGTAATAGTTGAGTCACAAATTTATCAAATTTAAAGGTAAAAAATCCAGTGAAAAATAAAAACATATTGGAATAGAATAAAAACATATTTTGAAAAGAAACGGACATAAAGACATTTCTAAAGAAAATTTTCTCAGCTGACCGGATTTCTTTGGGCAAATTGAACTAGAGCCTCTGGGCCCTTACTAAGGAGTTCTGCCCAGAGACCAAGTACCAGCAAATAACGTTCTTAAGGTCAGACATGGTAGTGAAAAAAGACCTGAAGTATAAGACACACTAGAAGCCAGTGTAAAGAGCCTGAAACTAGAGTCACCGCTGTACCTTTTGGTTTTGGGCAGAGCCCAGCAGATGTAAGGTGAAGGGCTGAGATGTGAAATATTTTTAGATTTAAAACAATTTATACTGCTGAAGGTTAAGGTTATGATTGTTGCAAATTCCATTTGTAAAAGTCGAGTTAGATTAATTTATATTGCATAGGATTTTAGACTCCTGAATGGAGCTTGCAAACTTTCAGCACCACACTATTAGTATAATTGGGGAATGATTCTTGGAACTGTATATATATTTTGTATTTGTGTTACCTGCTGTTGTGTCCCGTCCTCCTGCGTAACCAAGGCAACATGTTGCTGGCCAATCATCTCTGAGCTCTCAACTGGAACTTGCTCTGAGCCAGAATCATCTGCCTCAACCACAGTTGCCGTGTAGCTCACATTGGGGTCATCAATGGCGTCTGAATTAAAAATTCATCACTCATTATTTTACACAGTATTATGATTTCACCACCTGTACATTTTCATTTCTTTGTATTTCTTTTACTATATTCCAATGTTACAGCTGTTGTTGACAACATTTAAACCTTCACTGCACTTATAATAAAATCCAGTTTTTCTGTGGATGTAGCAATCACCCAATCACAAAATAATTTAACTGTTTTTTTTAATGCTGTAGGGCTGCAACGATTAGTCGACGACGTCGACTATTAAATGTGGTCGACCAGAAATTTCGTGGTCGTCTAGTCGTATATTATTTTAAGCAACATGATGAACGCCATTCAATTCATTAGACCCAGAGTTTTTCAAAGTAACGTTAACGTCATTTTCAGTGACTGAAACCTCCAGTTAAGCCCCATTTGAAAAAAATATGCGTCTTTACTATTATACTATTATATGCATCACGAGTGGACACATTGCCTCTAATACTTGTCACAAAGCTCAATACACATAAAGATACACTGGTTTTCAATGAAATCCAATTAATACCCAACTTTGTTAAAAACGGGAAACGATGCAAATAAATAATCGATAATCGTTGACTAATCGAAAAATTAGATTATAGATTAGTCGACTACAAAAATAATCGTTAGTTGCAGCCCTAGAATGCTGCAGTTTTTGATTATCAAGTTTGACATCGTCTTATACTGTACATTCTCCTCTTTATCATTCTCTTGAAACTGACCTGCTGGTGGTTCAAAGTATGCCTCCTGCTCCTCCTCGATGGGCTCTGTGTCATTGTGGGCCGTGCGTTTGTGCATGGCCAGTGTGGAGATTTGTTTGTAGGTTTTCCCACAGTGGTTACAGTTGTAAGGTTTGCAGGGTGTATGAACAACATGGTGTTTGTAAAGGCTGGAGTATTCTGTGAAGCGCTTTTCACATCCAGGCACTGTGCACACATATGGTTTCTCTCCTGGACAAGTGGGAAAGTAGACAGACAGTGGATTTCATTAGTTTATCGTTATTGTAAATGTTGTGATACCTCCTTATATTAGAAACTTAATAAAGATTACATGGCTCACTTAAAGCACAATACAGATGGCTAAGTCCAGGGAGGGCAGGATTAGGATACTGTAACACTGATTTTTATATTTATATTTGATTTACTATGAACAGACAAAATAGACTGAGAGTTACAAAAACTCACCTGTGTGAATCCTAATATGGTTTTTGTAGTTTGTGGCACTGGCAAAGGACCGGCCACAGGTTGGCTCAGAGCAGTAGTATGGCCTCTCTCCAGTATGTGTCCGGATGTGAACTTTCCGGATATTGGAGGTGGTAAATGACCTGCCGCAGCCTTCAACTGGGCATTTAAAAGGCTTCTCTCCTGCATGATGAGGTATGGGATGCCAGGGATTAAGGAGATATCATTATATTTTTAAAACTAATATTTAGTGTCCTGATTTGAATGTCAGATGATATCTTTTGGTGTTTTAATAAGAATTTAAATTCTCATTCTCATTTCTCATTTAGATTCTCGTTTCAAAAATGAAGTGACAAGCTTTGTGTGCAAGGATAACAATATAAAGGTGAATATAAATTTGTAGGGAGGAATAATTCAAATCCAAATCCAAATCCTCCAGCACGGTGACAGTGCACTGTTTCAAAAATCAATGAGTTTATAGCTCTGGCTTGTTAGCTTTGAACAAATAACAGTCATCAGCAGCAAAACACAGATAAATCCTTTGCTAGACCTGTGATATATATGGGTGCGATTCAGGTTGCATATTGCAACACTATGACTGGTCAGAAAGTTTCTGGGTGTGGTACCTGTATGGGTTCTTGTGTGCTTCTGAAGGTCACCAGATGTTTTGAAGGACTTGTTGCAGTTTAGCTCCTGACATCTATATGGCTTCTCCCCTGTGTGCGTGCGTGAATGACTCTTCAGTCCATACCCTTAAATAGCCATAAAAAGCAGGAAGGAAGGAAATTAATTTAGCGATGCCATACTGCACCTCAGCTTGCTCTGGTTACTGTTTCTGTGTTCATATGACATGACTGTCAATAGACAAAAGTGGCAATCAGGTCAATATGGCAATCAATAAGATTTCAAAACTAATTTGCAAAACTATTCTGATGTACTCTGGATCTCTTTCTGTTCTGGAAAAAGATAAAATAAAACTTATTTGTTATAGTGGGTTAATTCTTTTAAAACTGTGTAAGTGCTCCATGGTTGTTTGCCTCAATGTTCATCATATTGAACATTTCTATTTGTCACAATATCAAATAAATGAGGTATTTAGCTATTTAACACATTTCTGTCAAGTCACAAAATTTAATCAGCTCATCACTGTGACCAACATTTGACCCTCAAGGTGTTACTGAGATATTACTTTCATGAGAATGGGACAAGACTAGATGTATAGATTGACAACCTAAATTTGCTTAAAAGTTAGTGATACTGTGACACAGCTACCTGTTGCAAACTTCTTTCCACAGCCAAGATAGTCACAGACATACGGTTTGTCTCCAGTGTGGGAGCGCTCGTGTACCTGTGAGAAGCACAAACAAAACTACAGCAGTGAGGCAGATAAAAACAATTACCAAACAACGGGAAATACGCTGAACGGTATATACATTATGTATTAAGGAGGAACAGAGAAAGCATCAAATCAGGACACATGCACGTGCAAACAAACCACATTACCCACAATTACCTTAAGATGGTGCGCAGTGGTGTAAAGCTTTCCACAGCCCTCGTGTTCACAGCGGAAAGACTTTTCTCCTACATTTGAGACCCTCCCTGGCCTGTTATCTTGACCTTGTAATACAATCTAAAAGGTGCATTAATTAGACTTAAATGTTTGAAATGGACATAAGGACATAACACATTAAAATAGTATAGAAAACATACTATACCCTCATGTGAACTCCATCGTCTGCATCCGCTCTGCTGAAGGATCCTAATGGGTTTTCTATATTCTCCACCTGATAGGAAAGAATAAGGATGCATCCCATTATGGTATGTAGGTGCACAATTGGGAACATTAACAATGAAGAAAAATGTAAGAATAAAGAAATACAGGTGCATTTTCAAAATCTGACAGTATTCTTATATCATAAAAACTTAACCCAAACAACTGGTAAAATATCAGTATAGTCTTCAGACAGTGAATTCATGTTTAGTGCCATGTCAGTGTGTATGGCTATTTCATGGCAAGATGATATTTTAAAGGCAACTTCAATAGTTAAAGGTTAAAAGATTAGACAAGTTCTAAATAGATTAATAAATAGACAAACATACATAAGGAAAAAAACTAACTAAAAATTTCAAACCAAAAAGTTTCAAACCCACAAAAATAAAAACAATAAAACCAATTGTTTGTGTGATCCTGTGACCTCAGCACATCAATTCGAACACTGTACTGTACAATAGTGGCTTGAAGCGTTGGCTTAATTTTTAAAAAAGTATGATGATAGAGTATGTTTACCTTGGTGGTGTACTGTTCCAGCACACTGATAGTCTCTGGGTCTATGGCAGTGGCCTCAGCTTGCAGGTCTGCAATAGTGCCATCAGCCTGGATGGCCAGGATGGTGTTGGACTGAGGCATGTGCACTGTGTGCTGGATGTAGGCTGTGCTGCCATCCTCCAGCTGCACCTCTTGGAGCCCACTCTGATCATACGCATCTGCACAGAAACAAGATAAGGGACTAAACTACAGGAAGTGTAGTTCAAGTGTGTTGTGTAAGCTGCAGCGACTGGTAGCTTTCCCCTCGTTATAAACATATCCTTCATTATATCATAAAAACAGCTTCAGCCATTGTTGGGCGTCTACAACCTGCAAAAGGAAGTGCATAAAAACACTCTCCTATTGGTCTAGACTCTAGACAGCTGTTTTTCAACGGCTACTATGATGTCAGCGCCTTATAAATGGAAGGGACTTCCGCCCTAGGACGGGAGAGGGCAGTAGAGGAGGGTGATAGACCCATATCTAGCTTAATGATGAGTTTAGCCGCAGCGTTCGGATAAAAAGTGAGAATATTCACAAAGCGTCACAGAGTGTCTGGGTACAGTGCCAATACAGTGATGCTACTACTACATGTGGGACAGGGGTTACAGCTCTTGTTTTTGTGCAGGAAAAGTTGTCGGAGGCTAAATGTTATGGCGGCATGAAGCTCGCTAGCCCATAAAACTTCATAGATTAGCCGCAGGGTTTAAAGCGTGTGAAAAAGTAGCGGCTTATATGCCGGAATTTACGGTAATTCAAATGTACTTGTTTTTAATGTGTGTTTTAATGTGTTTTTAATTTTTACCTTTGGGTGTATGTATGTAGGCTGTTGTTCCATCTTCTAACTGAACTGCCTGTCCATCTTCAAGCTGTAAACTGTCACCCCCTAGAACTGAAAAAAAAAAATAATTTAGGCACTACCATCACAGTGGCTGTTTAAACTCTATGTGGTTTTCTGTACATCTCTATGTACTCACATAGTCTTATAATAACATTATGTCAACCAGGTGAAATACAATTACATCCTTGTTTTTTCATTGAGCTACAAATCAGAGTGGTATGTCAGCACAGAGTGACAGAATTATTATATTTTCTGGACATTATTTTACCTGGTTTAGGCATTGAAACATGCTGAACATAGGCAGCTGATCCATCCTCCAGCTGGATCACCTGTCCATCCATGATCTGTTCATCTGAAAAGGAAGCTTTAGAATCGTGCTGGATGTATGCAGTGGATCCATCCGCAAGAGTAACAGCCTGCAAGCTCACCGTGTCCATGCTTTCCATCTGATCACCATCTGTGAAATTGACAGGAAGTTAACTGTCATATTAAGGAGACACTCTACGGCAGATGTAATGATATCTATAAGGAACACCTGTGGGCAAAGATCTGATGTTGGTATCATCTCTGGATGAAAAACTCTTTATTTTTCTTTGTATATTTCAGGTTTTAATAAAATTATTTTTTTCTACTGCATACCTTCATACAAAATTCCTACATGACTGCCCAAATCCAACCAATTCCCAGGTTTCTCTGTGATTTAATAAAACTTCCCAGCAGATAAATGTCTGTACTACTGTTTTTGCAGAAAGAGCAATTCTGATATTAAATTATTTAGCTTGAACCACCCTCATCTCCAAAGAAACAAACCTGACTATGTTTTTTGTAGTCATCTGTATCTCAATATAGACATATGACATTAATCAGTACTCTTCATTGTTCTGTCCTGAAAAAATTCCTAAACACAGCTGGTTGGGGAAATTGTTTTTTAAAGCAAATACTGCTGGAAAAAGAATATTTTATGCTAATTTGCAAAACAGTTTACTTAAAAAAAACGAAATAATTTGGTCAGACATTTGGCCTGGGTTGCAATCTAATGTTGACAATAAAAGCTGTTAGAGGGTCATTGTGGGAGCTCACCTGCCACTGTCACAGCCTCTGTCAGACAGAGAGTGACCGGCTGCCCATCTGCATCATGAAACTCTGCCATTCCCTGCGAGTCCCGGTTTATCTGGGCCAAGAGCATGCTTTAGCCGCTGGAGTAAAACACATGCAGGAGACACGTTTATAAATGCCATTTCAGACATATATTAAGCAGTGAGGATTTACTGTGCAATGGTGGGTCTCTTAAAAACCAGGTTTTCCCCAAGTTTAGTATGTATATTGTCTCTGAAATAATGTATGATGTATGTGCTTGACATGTTCTATAGTAATGTGATCAAACACAGGAAACTTTATCAGTGAAATCTACAGATGCAATTATTAGTATAGGTAATAACTTATTTTGACCACCACATGCAAACTAATGAAAGCGTCTCATGCGGTTTCCCATTGTAAAGGAGGGAGATTTTGCTTGCGGAATGTATAAATGGATAAAAAAAAATTTTTTAGTTTTAATTCTGATACAGTGATGCAAAACAGCCAGAACTTAGCCAGGTCGTGTGGTGAAAGTTTAGCAAGGGAGTGGGGAAGGGGACGGAGCTGTACACGCTGAAACTGTATGTCACACATCTAAAAAAAAAAAGCCATACATCAAATGGCAACAAACGTGTCTAATTAAGTGAAATAAATAGTGATTGATTAGAGTAAAATAAATGGTATTTTGCAGGTATAGACAGCCTGAGCCTGTCATAGATATTTAATCGAGCAGTGTTAAATTCAGTTTTGCTCCAAGCAGAACAAAAGCTGTAGCATGACTGTATAGTTTTAATGGGTGTATGGTTTTAATTTGCATTTAATAAAATTGTACGTCCCCACGATGTGAAAATCATCCATGCGAACATCACATTTTCGATACTCAAATGATAAATTGTGCAGCCCTACTTTGAATATACAGTTAATTGAACCAACTCCTATGTAAAACAGTCTGATCACAATGTTGATGTGAGAATTTATTGCCAGAGGGTTGTGTTGTAGTTGAGCTTCATGTACCAAATACAGTTTGTGAATGTATAAGCACAAAACTGGACATATTTTAAAACTTTTTAAATGGTGCTTTATTTAATTTGTGCAATAAATTCAGGTTTAAAATTTAAAAAATAAATAATTAGACCCTTATCTTGTCAGTTACTAGATTTTCTAGTAAATGTGCCCAGACCCACTCCATATCAATTTAAAAAGTAGTGTTTAGTGTATTACCCAGTCGATAATTATAACCCGGGTAAGTCATAGGTTGCAACTCTGCCTTGTATACTTATTTGTTTTACAATTCAGATTTCTTTTTTTTTTACTGTGTAAAAGATTAAACATTGTGGGTTTTCTTTAGGTGTCTGTAAGCTATAACTGTCTTTTTTTATTTGACCCTGCTCTAATATCAGTTTATTGCGGCCGTTGCTGTTTTTGGCGCTTGCTGATTTGAATGTAGTATCTGCGTCTGGCTAGCCATGCTATGATACAGCACAACTCTACATTTCCAAAATCATCAGCGTAGCATTAAGCCTAATATGATAAGCGAGGTGAACGTGTTGTAATATTAAGTCGACACTGGCCGATTAGAGTACTGTCAACATGTGTGTGCGGCCAGATACAAAACTGTGTGTACGGCGCTGTCATAACAGAGCTAGCATGCTAGCAACCATGCTAACAGTGGTGGTAACTACGCCAAACACTACTGTCACGAATTTTTAGCAGCTACCATCAAGCTACTACACAACGCTCAACAGATTACCAAATGTACAGCTACGTGTAGTAAAAGACTTTAAGTCTGAGCAGGTTGTGTGGCTGCTTGAAGAGTAGCTAGCGGACTCCATTACGCTTCAAGCCGTGAAACTGGCGACGCAGTTCGAAAACAAGAAAGGGGGAACCGCTAAGCTAAGAAACGATAACATGCGCATTCAGACCGGATGAATGTATATTTATTTTTAGCGAAAACTGTATTTTCCGGCCGTCTATACAGTCCCTGTCTTAGCGTGCTACGCCCCCTCTTCGCAATGATGGCTGTGGGAATAATGCACACTGGGTAAAAACCAATTTATAAACTAACCTCCGAAAAATTTCCAACAATTCCTCTTGTTCGACCACCATGCACCAGTGCAGGAAACACTCTATGATGCCCGCACGCCGGGAACATGTACGCCAGCAGAATCCTCAGCCCTCTCCACCCTGCCAACTCATTCAACAGACGCTATGATTGGTTTAAGACCCAGAAACTCTATGCCAATTGGTCAACTCACATGTCCGTCATTACAAGTCGTCGCTCGAGTTGTCATTATTCAGCTCCCCGGGCCCCTGCCAGACGCCATTCCGCGTCAGTTTTCGTATTGTTTCAGGCTTTGGACTAAAAAAAGCACAGTGTCTTCTTAGAAAATAAATATTGCAACCTTATCAAAAGGTGACTGTTCACTGAAACTCTGTATTTCGAGCCACCGTGTACCGCAGGACGAGGTTCGGTTTGATTTTTCTGCGACGTAAATAGCGACGTGCGATGAGGTTTTCCGGCCTCCATGTTGGAAACAAGGTGATGTGGGAAAAACAGAGGCAATGTGGGCAATGAAGTGAAAATGGGATATGTCCGGCTGACATCTGTCTGCTGGTGACATATAACATAACATCTGGAATAAAACAAACAACTGAACAAATAATTGGGGTAACTTAACGAATCCAGATATGTCTAGATAGACAGCGTGTAATGATGTAAATTACTGAAAAGTTGTTAGGAGTGAGCACATTCCTATCTCTGTCCTGACTGAAGTGGTCTCCTTAATGATAACTACCATTATATCGACACCAAATATCTGATTGTTGACCTTATTCTGAGAGGGTTAGGGTTAGACAATATTGTGATCATGATTAGCTGCTGGTTAAGCATTCCATACATATTCCCATTTACAATTGTTTATTATCATCCAACTAAGACATTTGATTTAAGACATTTTTACATGATGCGACTATGATTAAAGTATTCTGTGTAACCTGATTAAAGTTTTATTAAGAGTCTTGTCACAATCAGGTTCAAGTGAGAATGTAACTGTTCATGTAAATATGGTCGGGCCTCCATTAATAAGGCATATGTTGTGTTTTGGTAAATGTGAAAATTATGTAAGATGATATGTAAAAAAGAAGATGTGAATCGCCATCGTCTGGAATGATCATCGTACGATAAACAAACTTATTGTTTCAAAAAGCTATTGTATATTTCCTTTGAATTTGAGTTCCCCAATAAAACTGTGTTTGGTTCCGCAGCGTTAGAACGCTTCTCTTTTTTTCCCATTGAGTCACGATTCAATACAGAGACATAGTGATAGAAGCTGCGTCAAACATACAAGATGATACCGGAAATTTTTATCAAAGTAAAAGCTTTCAAGAACTCATATTATGATAACCATGTTAACTGTTCAGTTGATTAAAACCAGTAGCAAGACAGTATTCAATAATTATGACTTTGGAAGCAATGTATCCTCCCATACTAATTCAACATTAACCTCACAGCTTTTTATTTACAGATACAAATTTGATTTAAATATCTTTTTATTGTTATTTAATTGTTAACTAAGCAAAAGTTATAATTGCTTCAGACCAATCTCTGTGTTCATATTGTGTTACACTTGTGTCTAATTATTTTTTTCCTCCCTCAAAAATCAGATTAATTGTTCACAAGTTTAAATTCTGTACGTTACATTACTTTGGGACATTTATTCACATCTCCTGTATTGTATCTTTGGTTCTACAGTTTGGTTTGTTTAACTAATATAGCTTAATTTATCATTAATTTTACTTTAAATAAAACATTTAGTTTATACTGAGAAAGACTCAGTTTATACTGAGTCTTCATGGTACCTTTTACTAATGACATGTTCCATATGGCTTGTTCTGATGGACTAGTGGAATAAATCCTCATTTACTCGTGTCATTCCTGTTTAACAGTAAATCTCATTAATTTGCTTAATTGCATATGAAATTATTCGCTGCGTTCAACAGACCGGCGATGCTGAACCAAACGAGTTTTATTTTGAAATTCAGCCGGAAGTGATAAGTGTTAGCTTTCCCGCTTGACCACTTACATAGTTGATGATGGAGGTGTCTCCTGTACTGCACTGGACGTAACGCATCACCGGGGGATCCCTCACCGGGCTCGGTTGTTGGCAGACGGGTCTCGATCAGCCTCGTGACCGTCATGTTTACGGGGATGCGGGCGGAGATGCGGGAGGAGGCGCCCGAGGTGCAGGTCCTGGATGCTGCGTCTCTCCGGCAACAGAGGAGACTGAAGCAGGCGATCCGGTTCCTCCATAAAGATTCAGCTGATCTGCTGCCTCTGGACGCACTGAAGATGCTTGGGACGTCTAAACAAGGAGTGAGTCAAAGTCATCAAAGCTCCTATTATATCCTCATCTCCTATCTATATCTACGATATAGATATATACATAGATATATAACTCAAGTAGTCTATATGATTTTATCCTCTGTGTAATAGATGTTTTTCAATGTAAAGATGAAGATGGCGTTGTTTAATTCTTTTGGTTATTATCGTCCCACTCTTTGAATTACATACTTTTCTGCTCATGCGTTACTGCCTTGTGTTGTTTTCAATGTTATTGTAGCAGCCACACCATATTCTGCAGAAGCGCCTGCTGGAAGCCAAGATGTGCCGGGGAAGGATGAACATCTGTGGAGTAACAGCAAACAGCGGAGGAGTCTTTCTAAATACTAGGAGTCATCTAAGTTCACATGAAACTGAGGAAGAAGAGGAGGAGGATTTCATCTACATACAGTGCACGGTGAGTTGAAATTGATCAGATAGTTAAAGTACTCATAATTACATAGTATTCATTTAATTTGAAAATACAATCAATTACAGAACTTTGCTTCATCAAAACTATAGCCATCAACAGAAGCTGCAGTAAATATCTGTGAAGGTATCTGTAATTAGAAGACTTAGACTTAGACTTACCTTTATTTATTCTATGGGATGACTCCTTCAGGGAGTACATTTATTTATTTATCTAAGTATCTCTGTTTTTATATTCAGAACAAGGCCCATAATGGGGTTTTTTCCTGTTTTCTGTTGCTGTGTCCTTCATAAAACTATTTTCACCTTGATCTTCACTCCGTGTTTAGTGCTTAGGACAGGAAGTGAATGTGCTGGTTGACACAGGCTGCACACTGAACCTGATGTCCTCACAGACTGTGGAGAGTTTAGGGTGAGATGATTCAGAGCACATATGCCGATCATACATGCATGCCAGTGACACTGAGTTGCTGGCAGTGTCTAGTGGATAATGTTTTTTGTTTCTCTCAAAGTTTAAAAGAGCTGGTTGAGGAGAACAAAATGGAGATGGATGCTTTTCCATATCAGAGTAAGCTCTGTGTCAGCGGCCACATCAAGGAACTCAGTCTAACCATTGGGGAGCTCAGGATAATGTGCTCATTTGCCATATTGGGTAAGAAGGAGGAATAAAAGTCACCCAAATTAATAGAATGACACCCTCAGAGGACAGCCATTGTATTTTAAACTTTATATTTATAATTTATGTTGAACGTTAAAATTACTGTCCACCAACTACATTTATTTGCAGAGAGTAACAGGCCAATGATATCACTGGGAAACAAGACGCTGAAGTCACTCAAGGTAAGTTCTTTACTCACAGTCAATAAATCATCCAAAAGGGAACTTTTAAATATCAGAAATATGAACAGTGAAACACTAATAAGCTGTATATGCTGTGTGTGATGTGTTGTCTTTTATGCAGTCTGTAATAGACACTGAAAAGCAGATGCTGGTGTTTGGCACTGCTGTGAGGGAGCAAGTTCAGTTTGCTAAGAACCCACTCAGTGAAAGGTATCATGGTCATTTTATTACCTTTAAGAAATGTTTGCTGAATAATAATAATAATAATGTAGATGTATATTTTTTTCCATTTATACCATTCCATTTATGACTTACATTTTCATGGTAATACTAGTGCTTTTACTATTACTATTACTATTTTAGCAGAGAAAAGAAGTGTCTTCAGAAGCTACTGAATTAAACAAGTAATTTCTTCCTCTTGCCTTTGTCCAGAGACCAGGGATACTGATCTTCATGCCACAAACACACAAAGTGACCAAAAGCAATAGAAATACTCCTCACTGGGTGACTTCTGATTTCTCACCTCATGAATTCTCACTTTCACTCTGCCTGTTTCTTTGCTGCATTAAGAGAATTAATAAAGCCAGGGATTAACATAGAAACGTTGTAATGTAGCACTGGTAGTGAACATCAGATGTTTGTTTTAGCTGCCAATGCAGTAGAGGTGTTTAGTATTTGTAGATATTTGTATCTGAAATGAGTCTTGGAGGTTGTTGCTTGCATACAGACCAGTTGTTTATCTATTGAATTTTATAATGTTGTAAATGTGTTTTCTAGTCTGAGGTCACTGCCTTTTAATGTTTATAGCATGATAGAGACTGTTGTGACATGTCTAATCATGTGATTGTAGCAGAGTACAGCACTGAATATAAAATAAAATCCCAAATTATGTGAAATGATGTGTGTTTTGGTGTACATTGCCTCAAAGACTATTTAGCCCTCTTACATAACTTGGCCCTGTGCTAATTTATCTGAGCCATTTATAAAAGTGGGACATCTGATGGTAGTGTGACACTATTAGAGGTGGTTATTAGAGGGGAAACTGAAGTAGGTCAGTGTCACTTCTCACTGTTGCTACTTGTGTAAGGCATTAAGAGAAGCTTTCATGGTCCAGCGAACCTATGACTGTATTGACACAGTAGTAGTTTGGTAAGGCACCCTGGTCAGCTGATACGTATGTTGATGAACAGCTCCTCCAGTGGCCATAAGGTAAGACTCACTGACTCAGTCCTGAAGACTTCTCCATGGAAACCAACATCAACAGTGACGAGAAGCTGTCGACTGCAGCTGACAACGCAGAGAGCGGAGGTAATGTTCTGAGTCTTTACTGTTTGTCACTGTTCACCTCAGTACAAAGAACAAGAAAAGAAGTTGTGTATTTAGCTGCTTCTTTAGGTGTTTTGGTGTCTCCAGAGCAGCGCCGTGTAGAGACCTTTGGAGGGGCAGGGGTTCAAATTTTCAAAGGCACCACCCCATGATACACTGTATATCAAGAAACAATGAATTATTTTTTAACACTTTATGATCAAACATGTAATTTAAAACAAACCCAATAGTAAAAATGCAATGTTGAAAAGTTTAATGGCCATCAAAAGGGCATTTTGGAATGAAAGGGACAAGGGGGCAAGGGCTGAAGACCCTAAAGCACCCCCCTCTGCACATGCATGCTCCAGAGACAG
This sequence comes from Trinectes maculatus, assembly GCA_016785345.1. Taxonomy (NCBI): domain Eukaryota; kingdom Metazoa; phylum Chordata; class Actinopteri; order Pleuronectiformes; family Achiridae; genus Trinectes; species Trinectes maculatus. The sequence continues at coordinate 21,521 of JAFBJQ010001385.1, forward strand.
GGCATAAATAGTTGGAGAAAGAGGAGAAGGTCTAAATGTCCGTGCACATTTCTGAATAAATGTTTCATTCACCGTCATCTGTTACTCACATACTTAACTGTATTTCCATTTTCAAATAATAATATCGTAGATACATCAGGGACACGTACTGTAATAGGTTACTCCACTATATTTATCCGATAGCTTGAGTTACTCTATAGATTTAAATATATAGAAAATATATTGAATGACGTAAATTGTAATACATAATCATATACACCAGTGTGTCTCTACTATGATCCAGTAACATACATTATTTGTCAGATATTGTATTTGAGGTTTTAAGTTAATTACTGAAGTGAAATACTGATTCAAGATAATGTGAGTATTTCTACACTGTATTCATGCTACTTTTATGTAATTACAAATGAGATGACTGTAATACAACTTTTATCTCCACCACATTAAGAAAAACAATTAACTTGAGTCAACAGATTTCAGAAAAGTTCCAGTAAATTTCAACTGCCTGACTTTTCTTTACGACAATTAAAATGTCACACATTAAACAATGCCACAATGTTTGTTAAATGAATTTGACATGTTTTTGAGATTAAATATTCCTGTACAGTTCTAGATTATGGTAAAATGTAGGTTCTTCCCAAATCTCACATTCAAGAAAAGGTGCAAGTGAATTAGGTTTTGTTTTTACTCACACACAAACAAGCATCAATTTTTAAAACTTGTAGTTGAATTAAACTGTAAAATACAGCAACGTGAACTGCGTCACTGCTTCACCTTGTTACTGTATCAGGATGACCTCCAGGCAGATGGTGGCTTCCGAGGCTGCACTCATTCCACTGTTTATGGGCAAAGAAAGCTCCAACATCACTTTTGTCCTGGACAGCTCAGAGAGCATGAGAACTGTTCTGGGTCCAGTCAAACGCCTGCTGATCCAGACCCTGCTGACGAAAGCTTCACTCAGGAACTCCCTCTTCAATATCATGACCTTCTCACACCAGGTGAGGTGGGACTGTTTTTGCTGAGAACAACACCAAAAGGATATAGGAGGAAAAGTCTCTCCAGAGGTTTCAGTTCTCAAAAGTTATCAATGAAAGAACAACATACATTCAATTTTATTTATTTATTATCTTTAGTACAGTTCATGAGTTAAATTGAGCTGAATGGCAGAATGACATCAGACTACAGTTGAATAATTATGTCTGTTATGGCGGGTGTCATCCAAAAGCTAATGTGTTCTGCGCTGTTACATTAATTAAAGTTTGTAATGCCAGAGAGAATTTTTGTTGAATTAATTAATCAATTTAAATTGCAATCTAAACCTGCAATCTAAATTAGTTTTTTACTCTTTTAAGGTGAACAGCTGGTCCCACCACATGCTTCCCTGTGCTCCTGACACAGTGTACACAGCTCTGTCCTGGATTCACTCCATCAGTTGCAGCCCTGGCAGACATCTCCTGGCCGCTCTGCGTTTGGCCCTTTCTGACCCGGCCTGTCACGCTGTCCACCTGCTCGCTACAGATCTACCCGAGCAGCCGGAGGCCGTGCTGAGAGCCCTGCCCGCCCTGGCAGGCGGTAGGCCTGTCAACATATTCTATGTGCAGGACAAGGATGGTCAGCTGGACATGCACAGAAGAGATTACCTGCAGTGTCTCGCTCAAGCCACAAGAGGGAGCTGTTATGTGATTATAAAGCATTCAAATGGGAAACTAGGGAAGGTATGACTGCAATGTCCATCCAGGAGACTATCAGCATCTTCTGCCAGAGACAGCTGAATGTTTAAAACAAATTAATAAAAACACCAAAAAAGTATTCGGACAAAAATGACACAACAAAGAGAAGTAAATGTGTCATTTTTGATCAGCTTAAAATGAGAACTAAGACATTGCCCCAATCATTTCGCACAAATGACAATCAGCAGCTTCAGGGTGTAATGAGTATAAATCATGAAAAATAAGAAAACCACTTGCGCAACATAACTGTGTGACAGTGTCTTTCTGTGTGTACCGGCAGGCGATTCCTCTGTATGTTTCTGAGATCCAGTCGTCAGTGCCAGTCTTCTCTTCAGGCAGGTGTTGCTGTTTCTCCACTTCAGCCATGATCCCACAGCAGCACAACACGTCTTTACCTCTCCTCAGGTTGGTTTCTGTAAATGATCCGTCAGATAATGGGGTGTTAAATATCATACATCCTTTTTACACGCGTGCATACAGTATGTCAGCGCACTGTCTTACCTGCTCGATGTACCATCGCCGCTGCTGCCTGGCCACTCAGGTGCAGTCTGGACAGCCTCGCCCTCACATCCTTCATGCTACCTGGCCAAACCCTGGGTGGTTCGGAGTTTTCCCCTGGATGCCGGGTGCTGGCCAGGAAGGAGGTGGACGGCTTATATTACCTGGGCACTGTCTTACACCAAGTTCAGGTAAAAAAAAAAGATTTCTGGATATGAACACTGTTCTAGTTAAGACGCTCTTTGGATTTAAGGATAAATAATGAGATAGTGAAAGATAACAAAGGGTGTATACGTTTACAGCATAAGAATATAGCTGATCATAAGCACCAAAGCAACCAGGAGTCCTGGGACTCACAAGATTGAATGTTAGTCTCTGGACAATTCAACTGATTGCTGACACACGACCAAATACTCACAGACTAGTGAGGATGAAGACAAATGAAGATGACTTGTTTCCGTGTATCTAAACTCAGGGCCACTCGGGAGTCTGGGTAGTTGAGTTTGACCATCCAGGAGATGCTACTCTGGGCACTGTCTCCTCCCAGAGGAACCTGGTTTGCTCCCTGGACATGGTGAAGCATCACATCAGCCATCAGACACACAGGCTGGTCCCTGGAGATGCTGTTCTGTCACCATGGGAACCAAATCTGAGGAGATACGGGCCGGGGAGAGTGATAACTGCTGCAGATCACAGAGGTGGATTTGGAGGTATGAAGTAAAACAATGTTTACAAAGTGGAATGCAGTGATTTGGATGAAGGTAGAAAATTAAAGATACTATACCCTCGCTTTCAGTCTTACTCCCTACGGTTGACACTGTTTCGAGTCTCCGGGTGCTGATGTGGAATGGGTGTGTGTCTCTGGTTCCCGAACAACTAGTTTTACCCATTTCGGCATCTCACCATAGCAGGATCGTCATGGACCTCCAACTCCCAGCATCAGCTCAGAATCAGCACTGCAGCTGGCTTCGTGCTCGCAGCAGCACCTGCACCCCCCAGCTGTTCTGCATTGACTGTTCTGCATCTGCACCTTGCTGCTGTTTGGTCACAAACCACCGGCCCTGCACAGCCCCACCCAGTTCTAGGTTCAGCTTTAGAGGAATGACTGGATCTGACAGGGCAGTGCCAGACCAGCAGGTTGATCCCAACAATACAGATGAGGGGAAGATCAACACAGAGGCTTCCTCTTCCTCCACCTCATCCCTTTCAGAGGATGACACGATGTTTCCTCCAAGGATGAAGCTGAGGAGTAAACAACAACGTCCTCCCTGGAGGTACTGGAGGAGAACAGGACCCGAGCCTCTACACAGACAGCCAGGTGGGAAATACTGTCTAAACTGATTGTCAAGACCAAAAGCTTCAAGTCTTAAATCTGATGAATCAAGTTTTGAAGCAGGGATAAGATTAAAATAGCAATCACATAAATCACATAAATCACATAAATGTATAAATGTATGCGTTTAATATTTCTGCTACATCAGACGTTGGTTGATGATACTGTTTGCTAAGGTGGATGGCCAATCAGCCCAGTACACTCGAAGCTAGATACACTCATGTTTGCAGAAGTAAAGACTAAGTTCTGAATTACTTCTGAAAATCGAAACAAATCACATCAGCAGATAAAAGGCAGCCTTTTGTCACCTCATGTTTGTACTACGTATGGCAAAGTTGTGCCTGTTTATTTGTTCATTTGAATCTGCAGGGAGTGCAGGGTCAAGGAGGACCTCACCTCCAGCAAGGTTCAGCTTCCCTGTCCCGCAGATCAGTGCCTCCCCAAATCACAGCTCTCTATTTCAGCCACTTCCAGGTGGAACAAACACACACTTCAAACCTCGACCCCCTGTGGGACTGCAGCCTGTTACTGGGAACAACACTGCTCCTCTTTACACATCTGTACACTGAGGTATTATAATGAAATTTGACCATGTATTCATAATACCAAATTAATAAAACACTGATTAAAACATACACATAATTTTATTACACTGATATAAAATTAGTGCAGCTTCAAATACTATTAAGTACTTTATGGTCTAATTATAATACAATACTGGGGATAAATGCTATAAAAATATGGCTTCTCTTAGTGTAGGACATAAAACATTTTGGTAACAAAATAAAATGTAAACTGAGCATAAAGCAGACAATTAAAAACACACACTCTCAGAGCATTAGCATTGGTAGGTTCTCTTATGGAAGGTTACTGATTTGGTTCGGTCAGAGTTCAAAGGTGATGCTGATGCTCTCCCCAGCTCTGAGATTAACCACCTTCGTCTGCTGCTGTGACTCCTGCATGCCGGCAGTGATGGCATACGTTCCAGGTGACACCTCAATGTAGAAATCTTCATCTGCTGCTGACACATGACCCTGAGGATGAGACATGAATTTAAACACTCACTGATACACTTGCTTTAACGTTTCAGAGGCACAATCCCCAAAAGCTGAAAAGTTCCTGTCTGCACTGTGACAAACAGTGAGTAATCAAAAGTAATCAACAATTTGTGTTGATTAATCAAATTAAAAAATATAAGTTATAATTATAAATTATGTTCATAATTTAATCGGTGAGAAACCCACATTCAATAGGATGTTCGTGAAATCATGTCATAAAACAGATAAACTGTACTTAAAAAAGAATGAAATTAAAACAGCATATAAAAAGACTTGCAAATGGGTCTTACATGCTTCCTGGTTGACGCCACTCTCTGCGTTGTCATTTTCCCAGCCGCTCGTCTAGAGTGAAACCTGGACACATGGCTCCTCTCATTGTCAGTGGGCTCAGTGCAATAGCCTGACTCATAAAACCTCTGTAGCACAACCAAAATGTACCTTTTAGCTTCTGCAGTTGCAGGCGAAGAGCACACATGCTGGACAAAAGGCTAACATCTCACACATAAGCACTGACCTTGCATTGATAGGTCGTTTGTGCTATGCACTCTGTGAAGGCTGCAAAGGTATCATCAAGCTCTGTGCGGGCTCTCTGGAAAAAAAAAAACAAGAAAGGAGACTGACCTGTTATATGAAACTTGGTCAAGGTGCAGTCACTCGTAATTAATCCCTGAACCAGTGCAAATATAAAATATAAAAATGTATAATAATAACATTTTTTAAATGTGAGCACCTTCATATGGATTTTTACATCTTGATCTGTAGTACTGGTTTGGGATGCATCAGTGCTGGTCCAGTCTACGCTGCGCCTAGAGGCCCGCTCCAGCACCTCAAGGCCCAGACTGGCAGAACGCTGCAGGGAAGACTCCAGCCAGGCTCGGCTTGCCATAAACCAGTCAAACCCAGGTGATCCTCACCTGCATGGAGGAACAGCTGTCATCACCTGAGAAGGCATCACTATGCATGCCACAACTTCCCTATCCCAACACACAGGATTTTCATTTTACTGACCAAACTGAAGCTCTTAGCAGGAAAACAAAAGGCAAATGGATTACTGTTAAAACACGTGCAACCCTGTTTAAACCAAAACTAAGAAAAGTAAATAAATCCAAGATAAGTTGAGTACTGGAGTGGATATTTTAGTAAGTTTATCTATAGATGTTTTTCAGCAAGTACCAGATACATTTCTGAGAACTGTGACGTTTACTAAGGCCCTAACTGATACAAAAAAATTACATGTTTTGTTGGTCAGTAGCATCTCACCAGAGATCGTCTGTATCTAAGTTGACTTCAAATCAACCCGACAAGTGGGTGCATCATAAGAGCCAGGGAACCGGCGCATGCGTGGTGATGAGTTACACTACTGCTAATCTGCTACTTTTCCGTAGCTATACTGACTTTCTCTCTCAACAACAAACACGCTGTTCAGCTCACGAGCTAAGCTACAACACCGGAACGTAGCAACGTAGCGTCAGGTTCTACTATTCTAGAACAACGCGTCCATAGGAACCTCAGCATTTTACGCTTTTAACAGCCATGTACTTGGTGCGTTCAAAGACACGTCGGAATAGTAAACAAACACATGAAGCGCTTGAAATAAAAATCCTTTTATCCCAGTTACCTTTAACAAATGGTTTTCACATTTTACACCAGTTACCGAGTCCAGCTTTAAGACAGAGCCGTGGTGCTTTCAAATGACAGGAAACCAGGCGTGATTAACTCCGCCCTATTTACGCAGCGCACGCGGTCACGTGAACTACTCTTTTTTTCTCTCTAAATAATCGCACACACATTAACTACAAATAAAGGGAAACTTGACCCCACTAAATTACCAGTGGGTCGTTAATAACAGAACTATACTTTATCCTCAAGGGAAAATTCGTTCTCTGCTTCTAACCCATCACACACGTGTGAGCAGCGGGCTGCCATTTTTCAGGCGCCCAGGGAGTAATTGGGGTTAAGGGCCTTACTCAAGGGCCCAGGGTGATGCCGCGAGCGGCATTTGAATCCCAGCTCTCTTGGTCTCAAGGCCAACGATCTAACCATTAGGCTACCACTCCCCTTATTCTAGTTATTAACCTTTTTATTTACCTTTTTAGTTTTTGCTGGACCTATATTTAATCATTGCATTCTGTTGTTTCTACTCAAAATTCACAAATGATGCACTTGGCATCTGTTCAAGGCCCCATAGTCCCTTTACTATCAGTCAGAATTTTCTTAAACTTCATTTTGTCTGGTTCAAAATGACTTTTGTATTATATATTATTAGGTTTTAAGTTAAATCCAAATGACCTTTAAGGCTGAATGTGACTTATTAATCATTTGACTAAGGTTTGTCCATTACAATGCACAACATTTTAGTTAGCTTTATTAACCACCCTTTCAGAAAGCAAAAAACATGTAGTACATGTACTTTATTGTACCACATCTGGAACGTTTTAAAATCAGACACGACAGATATGTTGTTCCCATTTACACAGTTTATTTTTGCAAAAATGACACTGACAGGAGCTTTACGCCATCAGCACACAGGCTCCTCCCACTGCCTTGATCTTCTCCTCGGCCTTTCGGCTGAAAAACTTGGCCTTGACAATCACAGGCTGTTTGGGCAGCTTGCCTTTGCCCAGAACTTTGTAGTAGCCCTGCAGAAATCAAAGATTAACATCAGTTGACCACATCATAAATATTATCATAAATAATTATTTACAAAATGCCTCTCAGCTGTTTCCATTTTCACACATAGGAAGAGACTGAGCACATCAGGTAAAATGACAAAATTGGAGCTCTGGACAATCTAACAATCAATTTACGCAACTGACAAAACAGCTTTAAAATGCCAGAGCTGATGCTTTTTGATGAACTCTTAGCAAAAAATGTCCAACTGGGGAAATACTGAAACACTGAAATCAGGACAGTCAGTACTGAGAGATATACAAAATACATTCAATGACTATGAACGGTAAATGTTTTCTTTCCTCTAAAAGACAAGTCACCAACACCATGCTTTGTCCAGGATTTGCCCCCTTAGTGATCTTGCAAACCAACACTGTGGACAGGACTCCTGAGTTGCCTGTTACAGTCACTTGGGCCAACTGTGGGAAACTCCAAAAATTGAACTAAAACCCCATGTGTTTTTTGTATATACAAAGTCAAACATTTCAGTTTACCCACTCTTTAAGTTGTGCAAGGCAAAGAATACTCAACAAAATCTCTACCACCATATTTTATTATCAGACTTTGGGTGGGGCATTACATCCCAGCAGAACAAAAATGCCTGTTAAGGAAACGTTTCTTCTTATGTGCAAGAGCAACAGAGTCGCTTACATTAGGGCTCTACCTGACCCGAATTCAGTTTAAACTGGGTAGAAATAAAGACTAATTTTAGGAGTAATGAAATTCAACACTTACAGCGCGCACAGCATCAATGATGGGGGCAGGACCCTCAGGCTTCTTGCCATAGTTGAGCCTGGTCTGCTCGCTCACCAGCGTCCACAGCTTGTCCAGGTTGATGGTGGGGCAGTGGGTTGTGTTCCTTTTCAGATGGTAATGTCTCATACCCACTTTACCAAAGTAGCCTGGATGGCTGAGGAAAAAACACCAAAGACGCAAGGTTTATTGTTGGGTTTTTGTCTTTTCGTTAGGTATGCATTGATTTGAAATGCCATATGATGTCTTGTATGTATCCATCACATATTGCATCCCTTTACAATCAAAATTTTACACTCTTATTTTACAGTTTTATACGAGAAAATGGCAATTGTGTAATAGAATTTTATAACTAAATATCACAAAGTATATGTGATATAAGCACAACAGTCAAATGACAAATGTTAGAACAAGATATGACTAAAAAGCTGCCCATGTGGCTGACAGGTCAACAAACAGCAAGGCAGTAAGTAGAACATAAGTAGACTTAAGAAAACCAAGACTACAGATTTGTGTCAGGATGGGACTCAGAGCAGTAAACTATAATATACTATTACTATAGTCAACAACAGGGACAAAGGAATACAACTCCAGGATTAACTGCCTAATGTATATTACATATATTGACATCTGGTAATGATGTGTCCACATCTGGTAATCAGCTTATAATTACAGCTAATTAATAAAACCAGCAACAAATCGCAACTACAGTTTAGGCACAACACAGTCCATGTATGTGCCCATTCATCTTCAGATAGTTATTTCAATAAACAAATCACAAAAGAACCCCAGTACACATTTACTGGACTTACTGAACTGTATATATTTTTCTTGTGTGGCTCAATGATCTGACAGTGACAATACACACTAGACAGAAATGTAAATAATAACCTTTAATAACAATCCTGATCCTAATAAAACTCGCAAGCTGCCATTCAGGTCCTTGTGTAGCACTTACTATTTATCGAAGTTAATTCTGTGGTGATGCATACCACCAGCATTTCCACGACCTCCAGGATGCTTTCTGTGCTTGCCTGTCAGTGCAGAGAAGCTCGTGATCATTGTGTATCACAAATGCACACTAATAAATACACTTAGCAGCTAAACCTGATTGACATGCAAGTATACGGTATGTTTATACTCACCGACACGACCGTGTCCGTGACTGACGTGTCCTCGGAGCTTCCTGGTCTTGGCCTTCTTGGTGGGCTACCCGGATTGATTTAATAAAGAAATACATTACTCAGCTTTTATATTTATAGTGAATACATGTAACAACGCTTCCGCCAATAAAACGATCTTAGTCTGTCCATCCAACGTCCCGGCTACATCCATGCTGCCTAGCATCTCCAGAAGCTAATGCTACTTTGACTACCGGCAAGATTTAACCATTAGCTCTCACAGCACCAATCAACAATTTGCACAAACACCGCTACTGTTTCGAAAGTAAAACCATTACACCTTCTTGAATATTTAAGTCTACCCGTTAAACCACGCTAATACATAGACAGACACTGCAGGGAAATTGCTATCGCTAAAGGCCAAAGCTATCACACAATCAACCATTCACAAATCTCTCTAATGTTGATAAATCACAAAAATAACACTATTGAGTTACGCTTAACATGTGTGTGTGCAATAAATTGCCACATGATGATACTTTGTACGCAAGAAAAACCAAGGATGGGCAAAGATTTAACTCTATTTCAGTGCTCAGGAATTCATGACAGCACCTACCATCTTGGAGGCTAGATGAAAGAGGAACGTGATTTGGAAGTCTCGCGGTTTAGTGAGAGATTTGGTTCCGACAACAAAGTACACTTTTCTTGCTTGTGTTTTAATGGCGATTGACAAACCTACTAAAATGTGTTTTACCGCCACCTGCAGGACTGGGTGTCAAAAACGACTACTATAGAAAAAACTTAATTTCGTTATTGTATAATTTTCATGATATTGTTATTATCATTTTCATGATATTGTTATTATCATTTTCATGATGTGACATTCCATTTTTAATGGCATTTACTACTACACCAGTGTATGTGTAATAAAGTTCAGTTCAGATTATAGAGATTATAATTTCTCTTATGTATTTCATTTTATATTATGATATTGTACTTAAATACAGGGGCTGGATAACTTTCCACAATACACATGGAAATGCATCTCTAAAGTATTTGTCTATTATTATAACTTCTCCACATGAAACATATTTCAAAGCATTTTATCTATACCTGTACCATGATGTGACTCGCGAAATAGATGCATACCATGTTCTGATGCATAATTGATATGACACAGTTGCTTGCAATGACTCTCAGAGAGCTGTGTTGAAATGTCATGGGGCTGAGGTTGAATCAGGTTTCCACCAATCAAATCATTCGTGTCCCCCTTGACACATGGATCAGTGCCATCCCTCTCATCACCAGCTCACATCCACCTGAGGACACGTTTACCTGCCCGTCTGAAGCTTCTTGTTCTATCACAGCTAACGTTAACACTCAGGTAAGACACTTTTACAACTCGACAAATCTCAGTTGTTGAAGTTTTGTTACTGCTCATAGTGTCTTTTTCGGTATACCGTATCATCACATTTTTTTCCTGTGGAGGTTATTATTTTCCCTGGAGAAATATATTTAGCCAAAGTAACCCCATTCCGCCGCTGGCTGCCCTGCTTCTTTTGCGGTTGTGTGTTTGTTTTGAATCTGCATTTTGCTGTCAAACACTGAGCACACAGGAGACTTCAAAACATGAGTTTCTTCTGCATTTTCTCGTCTCTTTTTTCATCCCAAAGGACTCTCTCTCCTGGAGATGACAGATCTAACTCACAGATGCCATGGTAACTTCCCCCAAAGGCAGGCCACCCCGTTGTCGCAGGTAGGTAAGATTAGTATAGTAGAGTTTGCACTGGAGGCCAAGTCATCAGAGAATAGTCTGGAACCAGACTCTGCAGCAGGGAAACCAGACCTACTAATGGAAACAATAATACGGACAGATACAGTGTGCTGTAACAAAAGATTGATTTAATGAATGAGGATAGGATTGTCACGACAGAGTAATGTGTGTCATGACATTGACACAGTAAGAAACCAATTACTGATGTATAATTACATCATCTGTTTCATGTGACGAAAATCACACTTGAACTGTTTTATTTTTCGAACAGCCCTGCACTACCAAACTCTGTGAAGTGAAAAAGGAGCCAGACCTGTTCTGCAGCCAAAAAAATGGAGCTGCCTCATCATCATCTGAAAATCAACAAGAACCCGTTACAAGTGTAGCAGGTTTACTGAAGAGACTAAGGTACAATACATTACAACATGTGTACACGTTCATCTGACAACACAACTAGAAAATGTGTATTTCAAATGAATTATCTTAAAATGTCAGATAATAAGCTTTTTTACTTTATTTTGAAAGTTATAAGTTATCCACTCTCATATCTGTGCCTCTGGCCTTGATCAAAACATCGTAAGTGGTAAACAAGGTAATAGATAAGAAAAAAGTTGTTGGAGAAGTTGTGGAAGGTTTGATCAAATAAGGTCTGATAAACATCAGCGTTATTACATTATATACTCAGGACTAAAAATCTGAGTTAAAATGAAAAGCATTTTATCACTGACCCCCCAAAAATATATTAGGTATGCAATAAGAAAGTCTGACACTATTCTTCTACTTAATCTGTTTCCACAGGGTTCATCCAGAAGCCCAGAGGATCCTGGGTAATTCCTACATACCTGTCGTGAGTCTGGAGCGTCTGAACTTTCAGGCTGTGTCCTTATTGCCCCTGCAGCCTGTGGTGTCCCTGGTCCGACTGCCCTGCCAATCACAAGCAAAACCACTCAGTGACGACTCTTTAAATCATTCTCATCAGGTAAAGACGTGAAGAGTTAGACATTTTCATCTGAGTTGAAGAAAGTATGAGTATTTTTTCTTTTTCTTCATCTCTGCTCACAGAATGGGTTCAATCAAAACGAGGCAGACGTCTTTGAGATCAGTGAGGATTCACGTGAGTCCAAACCAGCAGAGCTATCTGATCACAGTCAACCAGAATCAACATTAATACCCTGGACTGAACCGTACTCTCCTAGCAGCTTCCCCTCTGAAGGACCAGAGCAGGACTCAGGCTTTGACTGTGAACCAAATCCGGATCAGCCTTATATCCTGCTTGACTCTGGCTCTGATGAGTGGGACCCAGAGGGAAAAATAGACTCTGAAACATTTTTTTTGGATCCCGATCCAGAGGAGACCCTGGTGATTGAACTGGATCCGGAACCAGATGCAGATCAGAATCAATCCCTGCAGCTTGAGGACGAGTGTGAAGCCGAATGTGTAGCGGACGTAGTTCAAGAGGAGGAATGTGACGAACAAAGACCTGACGTTCCTTGCTCACAGGAGGACAACTCATCCATCCATCAGTCTGAGCCTGGAGACGGGACAGAGGAGATGGAGAGTGAAGACTTCTGTGCTGTTTGTCTGAACGGTGGAGTTCTCCTCTGCTGCGACCACTGCCCCAAAGTCTTCCACCCAGCCTGCCATATTCCCCCTCTCATCAGCTTCCCACTGTAAATACTCTGTAAACATACTGTACATTTGTCATGTGGGTATTTGTATGTCACACAAATGTGTTTCCCTGTATTGAATGTGTGTAAAGACAAAACTGTGAAGTAACAACAGTCCTGTTTGTCCTACAGAGGGGACTGGATGTGCACACTGTGTCGGTCTGAGGAGGAGACTGTGGAGGCCTGTGGGGGAATCAAAGCCCCATACACACTGTCCGACCAGGACCAGGCGGTGATCTATCCGTCCATCCATCCATCCATCCATCCATCCATCCATCCATCCATCCATCCATCCATCCATCCATCCATCCATCCATACGGGACAGAGGAGATGGAGAGTGAAGACTTCTGTGCTGTTTGTCTGAACGGTGGAGTTCTCCTCTGCTGCGACCACTGCCCCAAAGTCTTCCACCCAGCCTGCCATATTCCCCCTCTCATCAGCTTCCCACTGTAAATACTCTGTAAACATACTGTACATTTGTCATGTGGGTATTTGTATGTCACACAAATGTGTTTCCCTGTATTGAATGTGTGTAAAGACAAAACTGTGAAGTAACAACAGTCCTGTTTGTTCTACAGAGGGGACTGGATGTGCACACTGTGTCGGTCTGAGGAGGAGCCTGTGGAGGCCTGTGGGGGAATCAAAGCCCCATACACACTGTCCGACCAGGACCAGGCGGTGATCTATCCGTCCGTCCATCCATCCATCCATCCATCCATCCATCCATCCACCCATCCATCCATCCATCCATCCATCCATGTTATGTATAAACTGGTTAAAATCAGTTTCTCTCTGCAGAGATGTGAGAAGCTGACTCTGCTGTTGCTCTGTCATCCACTCAGTGCTCCTTTTCATGAACCTGTCAGTCCTCTGGTAAGTCAAACATGCAACAGTACCTGCAATTGTAAAAACATTTTATTCATCATCACACAAAATATTATAGAACAGACCAAAGTTGGAAAAAATATTATTTCACGGTTCATACAGAAATATACCACAGGATATATCAAATCTGTATTAAGTTAAAATTAAAAGCTCAAGTTAAAATCAAATACAATTTTGTGTTGTCTCATTGTTCCACTAATGAGTGTTTTTGGCTGGAACTATTGTTTCCATTCAAATGAAAACATTTGATCACAAAAAAATCGAATACATGTATTTACATTTAAAGTGACTGTATCCTAAATTAAAGAAAAGTTTTTTTTAGGGTCTGCACTGAGAAACTTTGTGAGAGCCCTACATCTGCACTTTCAACTTGACTCTTTACATGATTCACTTTACATGACATACTGAAAATGTTTATTTTTCCCTAAATTGAACATGTGCAGTATAAATCATTTAGCAATAATAATAAAGAGGAGAGTTACAAAGCTGACCTAATTTAAAACGCATGTAAAGCGACTGCAGCGAGTAATGACCATAACTATCTAACAAAGTAGACGAAACACTGAGTAACTCTGTATGTGAGATGTAAAATGGTTGACTTCACTTTCATGACACACCATGTTGTTAAAATGACAACACACTCTCTTATAATGATCTCACCTTTGTCAATGTGCTCCAGGCCAGAAACTACTACCAGATCATCAAGAGGCCCATTGACCTGTCAGTGATCCGCAGGAAACTGGACAAGAGCAAAACCCTGCACTACTTCAGTGCTGAGCAATTTGTTGATGACGTTCTGCTGATGTTCAGGAACTGTGCTACATTCAATTATGTAAGTTTGTCATATGGTTAAAATGCGAGTGGATTTGCCAGTTTAATCTAATTTCTGCTGTAAATGAATTATTTCTGCTGAATAGCCAGTGGGAATATGATCCATGTGTAAGAGCTCACCAGGCCCAGAGAGCGTCATGTTTATAGCTAATGTGTTTATGTATGCCACCTGCCAGTCAGCTGTGTCTATCTGCCAGTACATAACCTCAGAGATCATATCACTAAGTAGACTTTAATCAGAGGATTTTAAACAACACACTCTTTGTCCCTGTTTCACACTACATACTGACAAAGCCCTCTAAGCAGACTACAGTAAATACAGTTGTTGAGTGTGCTGTTAATACACACTATCCTCACACAATGATACTGACTTCAATACAGTAATATACTATCCACAGAGACTGGAGGCAATCCAAGATGACTTGAGAGGCAGGTTACACCCTGGACAGTGAGGAGAACATGCAAACACAGGAAATGGAATGTAACTGCCATTACAATATTGCACAGTATGAGATGAAGTCATTTAGTCACACTCAAAGTCAATCAAAACTTTTGACAGCCAAAATCAAATCAGGGTATAATGGTTTCACAAGGCCAAAAAAGTGTCAAAATTCCCTCCTGGTGTTGGTGTTGGTGGAAAAATGGAAGAACAGATAGACAATCTGATAATATATCTGATAATCCATCTGGCCACAGCTGTTCCTGGCACAGAGCTGTAAAACTGTGTTCTGCAAACTTTGATTCTTTAATCTGCAGCCGGACTCAGAGGTGGCTCAGGCCGGCCAAAACCTGGAGGTGTTCTTCTGCAGCAAACTGAAGGAGATTTTTCCAGACAGGACTTTCCCATCGACCAGTCAGGACAGACGCGACGCAGCTCGCCTCTGCTGGCTCAGCAGGAGGAGGAAGGAGAACCAGAGGAAGAAGAAATGCATGTTAAGCAGAAAAAAATATTTTCTATAACCTTACGTTGTCATACTAAAGTCTTTTCATTGATGGAAAATGTGTTGAAAACTGTGACCATCATTTTGTACGTTTACTATAACATGGGGAAAAGTATGTCATGGAGGGCTAGTGAAGTCATTTTCCTAAAATATTCATGTATACATTTGTTTTTCAAGGGGATAATGCTGTTTAATGTCCATCAAATACACATTAAGTTCTGAAAGAAAACACTTTCTCTACTGTATTTTGAACAGCTAGCTGGTTGTTTAACAAGATGGCTATTGGAGAAGCACATCTGTGTGACACATGATGTGTACTTTAGGGCCTCAAAATATTGTAATGTAGGTGATGCAGGTATACTACATGTTAATATTTTATTATTATTAAAACCATTGTACAATCATTGCAGGTTTTTATATATTTAAAATCTATAATGTTCCCCTGACCAGGATGGTGTCATAAAAGACAAGTGTAACTGTGACTTTACAAAGGTTTTCTAAATACTCACAGAATTAAAGACTACTTAAATAAACAGTTTTATTTTTGGAACAAAAGAACCCCCCTGTAATTGCACACAAAGGCTACAAAAATTATTAAACAGTCCATTTGTTTTAAAAAAGTAATTATTAATTGTTGAAACATAAGTTTTGGGTGAATGTGTCTCTCCACTCCTCTGCTATTGTTACACACAACAACCACCAGGGGGTATCTTTGTATTTGTTTCCACACTACTAGGTTTAGCATTTCCCCTGCTGATTTCAGAACACTATCAACACAGCCAGTGATCATTCTGTATGTTTTCCTACATACAGGCAGTGTTGATCTCTGGATTAACAAGAAAAAGGGTAAAAAGGAGCAAGATCATCTCTAAATAAGAAGCGATCTTCTCGTTTATAATCTTACTGTTTTATCAGTCACGCTCACGTTCACAAAGGTATGATCAATTTAGAATATCTCTACTTAAGCTAACACCCAACGTGCATGTCAGAATCTAGGAGGAAGCCTGAAACACTTTGAGAAAACACACACTCCCAAAAGTCCCCAGTTGAACTGGGATTCAAACCAAGAACCTTCTAGCCGTGAGGCATGAGTGCTAATCACTGCACCTCTGTCCCCCTTTGTCTCCATAGACACTGCCCAGGCAAAGTGTATGTCTTATGCAGTCCTCCACTCTTGTTGTCCAGCTGCCAGATCACTCACCTCCTTGATGTCCCCAATGGTCTCAGATTATGTGGTCACACACACAGAGGAGCAGATTCATAACCCTCTGGTCCTAAAAACAAATCCAGAGGGAAGTGTTAAGATACAGAAAACAGAATTTTATGTTTTGCGGCATAAAACACAAATAAGTCTCATTTTAAATAGCGGAACTAATAAGAACTTAAAATAGCTTTAAATGACATTGAACACTTGGCTCTGATTTACTCTCTGACCGTGATAGTCTACTTTAAAGCCAGTTGACACTAACTGGAGTTCAGTAACCTGATTTCAACCAGACTCCATCATCGTGTCTGTACAGTTGATTTGTCTGCAGGAGCACAAACTCTGCCAAGTGTCTCACAAACATGACACAATTGACACAGAGCAGTGTTGTTCAAACAGAAACCTGTGTCTGGTTTCGATTATCGCCAGGATCCAGGAAGACAGAAACATGCACATACGCATGCAATCGAAATAATCCATTTTATACTATTTACTTTCAACCCATTGTGTTTATGTGACAGCTCGTTACAGGTCACTCGAAAGGTTAAATATGCAAAAACTTTGATCACAGATACATTTAGAGACAAATTATCCAAATTACATCACATAATAATCCCGTCTTCATCCAATTAAAAGATTAAAATCAGCTTCACATGAAATCATCACAAACACTCACACACACACACATTTTCTATGTGGTGTCATTTTAATTTGGAATGGAAAGTTTTTTGTTTTAAGGAATTGCTAATTTTGTGTAATAACTGGATGTTTCCAAACACAAGGTACTGTGATAAATTGTCATAACACAAAAGGTTTAATTAAGAGTGTTAATGTTAAGCATTATTTACAAGCTAAATGAATGACCATGATGGGTCATGCGAATTCATTAAAGACATTTTTATAACTAATATGAAAAAGAAATAAAGGTTGCTTTGTCTTTCCAGTCCAGACATCCATCAGGACACACTGTCCACTTTATTCAGTCCAAAGGACAATGGTTCCTGATGGTGGACTACTTAACCATCTGGAACAGAGTGGAAGAACATCTGCCACAAAAATCCATTTATATAAAAAAAAACACTTAAAATTGTTCAGTCACTGGATTAGATTGAGACTCCTTATTAAATCACTGCTTAACATAAACAGACAGTTCATGGACAAAGTCTTGCTGATGGCTGATTGTACAGATCCTTTTTTTTTTTTACAGACTTTCTAACATTCATAACACGTGATTCTTTTCAAAACAAGAAACAGTGGCAGCGGCACAGATTCAGAGAAGCTGAAAACGTGTTAATCGATTCAAAATTCCTCTGTGTCATGTCGCTATGCACCTACATAAATACAGACTACTCACAAACGTCTGAAATGTCTATTAATCCTACAGTGGATTTATGACGTTCTAAACTTTGTTTCTCTTGGACTCTGCAGCAGGTCTTGGTGGTTCATCTCTTAAACATGATATTTTTTAAGGTTTTCCAAGATTCTTCTCAGAGTAGCTTGCCAGACAGGACGAAGCAGGAAGAGAATGCTCTGGATAGATAAAGCTATTTGACTGAGCTCTTCTGTTTATTATATACGGCTCCATGACTCTGTAAAGGACTTTCAAATGGACAAAATCTGTTAAAATAAAAACCTGATAAAACCCACTCCGGCCTCGACATAAACATCGTATGGAGTCTTTGATCTATGTGTATGTCCACTACGATGTAAACATCTCCAGCTATTGAATGAAGAGACCTACAGAAGAAAGATGAGATGCTTTTAAGGGCCAGCAGCAGCAGCCCTGAGGCTAATGTTAAGATAAAATAGGGGAAATTGACCATGAGATGTTATCAAAGGGAGGTTTATTCTGCACTTATGTCTTTTAAACCCACTTGATTCAGTCCAGTAAACCTGAGTCACATGTCTGCTCTTTATTGTCTCTCTCCCGTGCTGCCCCCCCTCCCTCTTCCCCCATGTTGTAATGTGCAGATGTTTCACTAAGGGAACATCAAAAGCTCCTGTGCAGATCCCCTCACTCTGTCTGAAGCTGGACATGAAAAGAAGGTGAAAACCAGCGTTAGCAAACTAAAGATCGAGGACAGGCCACAAAAAGACAAGTGATAGATTGCCTTCATCTCATTTTAGACGTATACTTCCTCCACTGCTGCTCTCAGTGTTATTTAGGGTCATTCAGACTCATTTCCTCACTTACAGACTTGATAAGTTGTCGGATTAAAACATTATTTTCTTGAATTATGGTGTCTGGCAGAGGGATAAGTGCACTCTGCTTTCTTTGGACAGTATTTACAGTGGAGCAGCAGTTTATTACAAACGACTGGAAATAGCTGTTGCAGAGGTTTCATGATAACAATCGATCTCAGCATTTGGCTCCTTAAAGACGTATTTTACTGTATTGCTGATTGTATCTGTGTAAAATCTCTGGCATAATACTCTAACAGAAGACGTTCTTGCAGACCATGTTTCATACTTACGAGTCACATTAAAAAGTGAAACTCAAAGACCATGTCACAGTATGAGCCATCAGTCATTTCACCTCATACCATAGCAACATGGTATGCTTGAAGAAGAGGAGGAAGGAGCCCTGAGGGCCAAACAAGAGCGAGTGTGAGGGGTGTCAAGTCACTGAGTTGAACAACTGCTGCCTCTGCACAACATCAATCCAGCCATTTACACTCGACAATAACATTTGCAAAGCAAATGAAGGAAAAGTCCAAAAACAAAAGGGTCTGAACAGGTGGATCATCTCTCCTGAAAAGATAAATACACCACTGTGATTTTCCCATGTTTTTACCTTTGTTTCCATTCGTATGTGAAAATGTAAAGAAGAACACATCTATGGGTTTGGTAGATAGGCGGCATTTATACATTTTCAAATCATGTTTCTGTGTGGATGAACTAAGATAAAGATGATTCTAAATGAGGATGATGAAAACCAGACAAGACTAAAGCAAACAGAGTCAGTGTTGATTAGAATGAGTTCATTTCCAAGGTCTGTAGAGAAAAAAAAATCGCCTAGTTTTCTAATTCAAACGACATACTGTGATAATATGAAAATGGCATTTCCTCTCCGGTCATAGGTTCATCACTGCAACATAACATTTCTACACGGTCCGACACAGCAGAGATATCATTACATGGTGTAAACACAGAAACCTTCCAGACAGATTCCTAGTGTACAGACGTTATGTAATGACGTTGCTGATGTGCTGTGCTGCTCTTTGATGTTAATATGTTGGAGTCTCTGGTCTCTGTGCGTGTGTGTGTGTGTGTGTGTGTGTGTGCGCAGCTGGTGAAAATAATTGTGTTTCTCGGTGTGTGTAGGTTTGTGGGCACATGATGTTGTCCCATGTGAAAGCCACTGCAGCCACGTGTTGATCAGCTCAGGATCTGCCTGATGAAAAGCTGCTCTGGCTGGATGGCTGGCTCCCCCACAGAGAGCTCACCTTGCAAGTAAACACAGGAATTTCGTTCCTCCTGATTACAGCAGGACTCGAGTGTCCATTAAAATGTTTCAACAATGAGAAACATGGTAGAGAATTCATTGATTAGAAATTCTTTGCATCGATGAAAGCCATTTTTTTTCTGGTGTGAAGTGTTTGAAGCTGATTGAGGTCATCAAGTGTTAAAGCTTTCTGGGCTGTTTACAATTCTAACTGTAATAGGCGTGATTAGAACATGGGTTTCAATAGTCTCCTCTGTTCTGATGAGAGAGTCAGAGAATTTATGTGACTTGTTGGTGATTCCAGTCCTCTGATGAACTTCCCCCAGCATCAAGTTATCTGGTACCAATTATTTTGCCTCATGCAAACCAACTCAGAGGGTATATGATATCTAAACATCACTGAATGGAACGCATATAATTTAGTAAACATTACAAAATCCCATCTATGCCGTGCATTGTAAATGTATTTGGGCGCACGTATTGTGGCCAGGTTGTTTTCATTTCATCGTCACTACTTATGTTTTACCATGCAAAGATCCAAATCAACAAAGGAAAAGTTCTCCAAATAAGGAGCCTTGGAAACGCGTTCCTCTCCAAAATTGACTGACATGTTTCTTGATGCATCAAGTAACAAGTTTTAAATGCTTAAAATATTCCGAACAGTAAATGGCTTGTTTATGTTTGCAATGTTGAAAAGAGGTTAAAATGTGGTTCAAAACTCACAGTTTGAGTTTTGGAGTTCCGCCATCATAACTTTAAAGTAACTAAGCAAATACTTTATCAAACCAATCAAAAACCCTGCTGCAATAAACAGCAAGCCAAGTACAACCCAAGCACTTTGAACCTTTGTTAATGTTGAAGGTAAAATATATGACTTTCTTTGGAAGAAGGTCAATGACTTTGCGTTCAAAAAGATATGAGATCCAGAGAAGCCCGTCTGGTGATGGGCCAGAAGGCTCAGAACGAGCATACGAGAGGGTCACGCGAGACAAAATGTGGTTTTAGTCTCACGAATATTTGTCTTTTATTGGCTGACGTTAGTGTCCGTGAAACTGAAGCTACTGCAGAGTGATTTATTGGCTGAATGTGCCACACTTAGTGCGGTGGCTGAAGCTGAGGGAGATGGATCCGCCATCCGAATCGACTCAGTATGATGTCAGGAGTATGACTGATGCTCCAATCAGGATTTTTATTGCTGGCCTTCTCATGCTTTTGCCTTTACGCTGTGCTTTGACTTTACTATATTGCTTCAGCCTGGCGAGCTGTGACTGTAACGTTGACAGAGTACATAACCAAAGCCATCAACATTTTTCCACCATCATGTCACTGCATTGGCTTCATGAAAACACATCGACCAATTTCGATAAAATGACTTTCCTCGAAGCAAAAATATTATCAGCACTGAGCTCAGCAGGAAGTCACCAGATCTTATTACAGGGAGGTCAACAATCACTCCACCACTCCAGGAAATAAAGACGAAGGTTTTTTTTTTCATTTTATGTAACAGCTAGACAAAAAAAACCTTGAAACGTTGGGAATGATACTCGCATTCTTTTTCTAATTATATTAAATTATACCAGGATTTTTTTTTGGCTCAGTTAGTGCAGAGGCCAGCACTTTGATGCCAGAGACTCGAGTCTGAGACTGAAAAACATTGTCATTAACTGCACACAGACACCAGCATGTGGACACTTGTCCAGAACCGAAAAAATGTTTTGCTCATTATTCTGATAAAAGTGTTTTCGGTCTAGTGCTATTTTCATCATTATTTCCTACACTAATGAATGTGAGAAATAATGTGGAACGTTCAAAAATGTTGCATTAACTTGACTTTGATGTGATCAGGACTTATCTCATAATCTTCAGCGACCATGAGGAGTTTCTTATTTGCATAGTCTAACGTTCATTTTTTTCCTTCCTGGGCTGCCATGATAATAGCCTTTGAAAAACATTACAAATGTCTGTCAGTGGCATAGTTACATTGTTGAAACAAGAGGTTTAGTCAGTCGTGACCTGTCAGTACCCTCTCTGTAGGAGGAGGCGATATAGAAAGGAGGGATGTATAGGCACAAGAGAGGACAAAGATGGATTAGAGGGGAAACACTGAGGAGAGATATGTACTGTATGTACTGTATGTATATGTTCAGTACAGGCCAGAGACAGAAAACAAAGACAAGAGAGGTGTGTGAGAGAGTAAAAGAGAGCTTGGCGCACAGACAGACAGAGCTCCTGTCGCCCGCCCCTGGCCCCCCCTACTTCCCCTGGCTTTAAAATGTGAAACAGCCTTTGAAGAGGAAAGGGGGGTGGGTTGGGGGGCATTACTGCACTCCCCATCCAGCCTAAACTGTAGGGAGTATTTGGTGTGCCGGCACTAACCCAGATAGCAGGGGCAGCACAGAGCCAGACAGCCAGCTGAGGAGCTGACAGAGCACAGGCATGAACGACATCAAGCTGGCTCTGCTGGGAAGCCAGGGGGCTGGCAAATCAGGTGAGTACCCCTGCATCGCAACACTGCATGAATGTTACTTTCTAACAGTTTAGTTTACATGCTTTATTCTCGGTGCAATCTGTATTTGTATGTGTATTTTGATATGTAATTAACCGTTTTGTTTACTTACACAGCAGATTATTTAAATACTATATCACCCATCACTGTAAGACACTAGTTTGAATAAAAAAGCTTGTTCGTGTGTTAAAAGTGATACTGTGTTAAAGTGTCAATGACAAAGAATCAATAAGTAAGATGTCAGGTGTCAGATAACTACAACGTAGTTATCTACAAGTAAATAACTGTTGTACTGCTTTCTTGATGTTGGACATAATGTACTTACTTCTGATCAAATTGTAGTAGTCTAGATTCATCAGTAATCAATGTGAGCGATTTGTAGATTATTTTCTTGTTTAATTGATTATCAATTATTCCAGAATCCAAAATATGTGACACAGTCACCACTGATGGTTAAAAGTTGTAACATCTCTAACACAGGTCTCTGTTTTCTAAAATCACATCCTACATATTTTCTGAGGATTTAGTCTCATCAGTGGCTTCATCATCAGGCAGTGGCTCTGTGTTGAACTGCACATGTGCAGCCCAGCTCCAGCCCAG
Source organism: Trinectes maculatus (assembly GCA_016785345.1). NCBI lineage: Eukaryota > Metazoa > Chordata > Actinopteri > Pleuronectiformes > Achiridae > Trinectes > Trinectes maculatus. The sequence goes on from JAFBJQ010001385.1 coordinate 44,538, forward strand.
TTCCTGCTCGAAACTTCTTTCTACATGCCTTTTGTGCTTTTTCTTATTGTTCTGCCACAATAAGAAAAAGCACAACAAGTAGTAATGACAACTTGACGGATTTCATTATTGATACATCAGTGTTGCTGTCATTACCAAATTAATGATTGCCAAACATTGACAGATCACTTTTCAGTCAATCAGATAATCGATTAAAAAAATTCAGGGTTTTTACCTTTGCGTGTTACAGAAATGGCTTCCACTTCTTCCAGATATCCTACTAGTTTCACTGGAAACTTTGCAGTCCTGAAGTTGTATCTGTGAAACACAATGAGTTGCCATTATGGAGGACATACACACATTCGCTCAAAGGAAATTCTCAGATGTATTTGTAGATGTTTATTTGTATATGCAGATGTTTATTTATTTGTATTTGTAGATGTTTCAATTAAACGTTGTTAGCATCGTTAAAGTCTTAAACCTGTAAAAGTAAAAATTCAAAACGAAACAGGAACCAAATAACAACTTTTTTTTTATTGTCAACAAAACCACCAACAGCCATAAGTGGTACATAAACAAAAAAGATCACCTTAATACCAGGTTTTTTTCCTACCTCATCAGTGAAAACGTCTGTATAGGAGAAAAACAAACTATTTTTTCCCCTCTGTGGTATGTTTTCATGTTACATAACCAGAAGGAAAGCACGGGTTATTGGCTCCATCCTCTGAGGTTTAACTGAAGTAATGAGATGATCTGTGCCCCAGAGAATCTCAGCCTTTGTTCAATTAAATCTCATATATCACAGGGCTGAATTCGAGGTCAGAGGAGGTTGAATCAGCGTGTCTGCCCTCTGCTGTAGGAAATCTGAAATGAACACCCCGTGGTTTTGTTGATGTTGTACTTACATACGTCAAGACTTTTACTTCAGCCAGTCGGTGCCACTTTTTTTGTTTACCCAGGTACTATGTTGAACAGATGTGTGCTTTGGTTGGTACAGCTCACCACGCTGTATAAATCAGATCAAGTCTGACTGGCTCTGCTCGTTGCAAACACTAGAAAACAATGACGTGTATCCCTTCTCACGTCCTGCCAGTCATCCTGCCAAAATATAATATAGTATAAATAGTACAACCCTGGCGAACCCTTCCTCAGAGGCCCACGACCACCATCAGCCACATGCTCTTCACTGTTCAACATGTGAAACCGGAGCCTTTAATTGAGATTGATTTGTCTGTGGGACCAAACCTGGTCCAGACAGTCGGCTTTAAGTGCTGAATGGAAAATATAACCGTTCAGGTTGCCAGGTTTGCACACAGAGCCTCCAGCAGAGCCATGCATCCTCCTCCCTGTGAGTCTAAAGACCCAGAGACTGTTGGCACTAAGCTATGGCTACACTGGGAGTAAATGAGGGTTATTACCCCCCACCCCCCACTGCTTCCACCTGCGAGGGATGAGAGCGTAATGGCGCCATGATTCACTTTGTTGTTGTTCACTCTGATTATTTCCTCCAGCTGTCCTCGTGCGCTTCCTGACCAGGCGCTTCATCGGCGAATACGCCTCAAACACCAGTAAGTGTTTCAAGATCTAATAAATAGGTTATTTGGTGGATGCTTGGTTTTGATCCTGGAGAAGAGAATTAATCTACTGACGTCATATAGCCTAAAGGCCATAAACTTTCAGTTATCGTAGAAAAAGAAGAGATTGTAGTTCTTGAAAATATACTCTATAAAATCCAGTGAGTCAGATTACTTAAATTCAAGTAGATTTGTGACATGTATCTCTTCTTTATTATTTTATCATTATTTCTTACTATCTCCCGCCCAGATTCGCTGTACCATAAAAGGCTGTCGATCGATGGCAGACAGCTGAATCTGGAAGTGTTTGACCCCTGCTCTCAGGTACAACATATCTTGAACACATCTAATATGTCGAACCCACCCAAAGAGTTGGATAGACATGCGTGGATTATTACTGCAGTTGTGCAGTGGGTCCATGTTTGATTTTCCCGGTTTCATCCTGATTTTCATCAGGGTGTCCAGAAATGCACTTAATGCACTGATGACCCAGAGGAGGAATAAGTCAAACAAACCCGAGACAGATGGGAATCAAGACTTCACGAAAATACACTCAAGTCATCCATACCCAACTTACATTTCATATTCCAGGAATTTGTGTGACTTATGATGTCATCGTTTACAGGTGCTGCCTGTATCACCGTTGCTAAAAACATCGACAAATCGTTCGTGCATGATTAAACCTACTTTGTCCAGGGTCCATGAAAATGTTTCAGGTTCATCCACAGTGGATGACGTCTGAGTAAAGTGGAATTTTCAGACTATATTCAGCTAAAGTAGAAACATAATATTTTGGAGCTATAGGAATTTAACATAACAGTAAAACACTGTGGCTTTCACTCTCCTGGCGAGGCTGCAGTACTTGAACTTAACCTTGACTGATCCCTGATCAGATATTTACACTGGCACAGCACGTGCACGACCCAAACAGCTCTTAAAGTTGTGAATCCAAAGGGTTTATGAGAGTATCCTGAAGCAATATATATACCAGCAGCTGCCCCTTTGAAGAGAAGAGCCATATAACCTGCTTACCGCTCTTTCAGCAAGACAAAAGACACGAGAGGCTTTTTACTGCAGAGTAACAGTTTTACTGGAAAAGCCCAGGGCTCAGCAGAACAAGAGCCGATCATTGTCTTTGTCAGTTAAACTCACTGTACGACTGCCCTCTAATAAGAAACACAGAGTCAGTGCCCTGACCTGGGCAGCAGAATGAAAGTATGGACTCAATAAAGACAGAGGGATGAGTGGCTTTTTACAGTGCTGAGGAATCCAGACATGTCCGTGGGCCTCTTTTCTTTCCTGTTTGTTTCAGCTCAAGGTCACTAAAACCATCCAGAGACATATTTCCTCTGTCTAAATCCGACTCTTAGGCTGTGTCCGAAATCGCCCCCTAACCCCTACTCCCTACTCCCTATATAGGGAAATAAGTGTAGTGCACTATACAGTGAGCTCAACAGAAAAATCTTTCGGACACTTTCGGACACTACTCTCGGCACCGGTAATTACGTCATCGCTGTCGCACAATTAAAACGTACCACATTAATGTACACTACATTTCGCGGTGAATTGTGGGATACATTGAGTGCACTATATAGTGGACATGCTATGATCCCTAAGCTTTCGGACACCACTACAAAATGGCGTGCTCACTATATAGTGCACTATATTAGGGGGCGATTTCGGACACAGCCCAAGACTTTCCAGTGTTATTTTTACCTGGTGGCTGCACATTCACCCTATTCCTGCTGTGCATCACTGAAAGGCTACAGGCTAACTCGCTGTTGTTGTCAGCAGAGCTCGGAGGCCAGGTGTATACTGGAGGAGCCGGTGGACTGGGCTGATGGCTTTGTGGTCGTGTACAACATTAGTGACCGCACTTCCTTCATCAACGCTAAGAACATCCTGAGGCAGATTCGAGAGGCCCGTGTGGACAACTGCAAAGGGTCAGAGGAGATATTATTATGATTGCTGTTATGATGTCACAGGTAATCATTGTGATGCTTGGGATTTTCCACCAGTAACACCACGGTTTGCCTTATAAGCTGCTGTGTCTGATTACAGAATAATGTCCACTCCCAGTGGAATTGCCATAGAAACAAATTACTCAGCAATTGCAAGTGATTCTGCAAAACTTCCCACCAAATTGCATCAAATTTGACTACGGTTAACCATGAGACACTAATATCAACTGATGGACAACAGGACAGTATGGTTGCCCTACTTTCCTTGAGGTCGAATGAGGATCCTCATGCAGTTCTGGGTTTGTGGAATGCCTGTGATTCATGACAACAAGTGGAGGACTCACTGTAAACGTATGGGCAACATCTACATAATTATATTATGGTTTGTTGAAAAACTGGGGCAGTTTGATGAGTGTTTCATAATCATAAGGGCAAGGCATGTTTGTTATGGGGCAGTAACTTTACATCAGAGAGTGGAGAGGAAATGGTACATTGCAACGGTATTAGTTTATTGCCTGAAACAATGACGAGGTTAATCTACTATAAAGTCTCCACATCCTCTCATCTAAAAAACCAACGTGTCTGTGTTCCAGGGAGACAGAAGTACCCGTGTGTCTGGTCGGCAACAAGCAGGACCTGTGCCATGTCCGGCAGGTACATGAGGACGAGGGCCGCTGTCTGGCACAAGAGAACCACTGCAAATTCCAGGAGGTCTCGGCAGCAGAGAGCTACCAGGACATCGCCAACCTCTTCACGCAACTCATCCGGCAGGTGATGGAGCACCTGAAGTACCGAGCAGACCGACGCCGCTACAGTGGCTCCAAGTCTATGGCCAAACTCATCAACAACATGTTTGGCAAGAGGAGGAAGTCAGTGTGATGGGGCCAGTGATGGGTCCAGTGAAGTCAGCAGATATTCAGCTGGAGAAACTGGGATGTTGTGTGTATGGCTCCATTATAAAGGGAAGCAAGTGCAAACTGAGTATATAGACAAACACCAACTCTATGTTCACACTATAAGCAACATGGATGTTTGGTGGGAGGAACTGCATGGGCCTGGCACCAGATTAACAGGCAAAAATAATCAATGTGTTAACATGAGTGGTGAGTGTTTTGCTTTCTGTCATCATGCTTCTCTGTTTTGAGTTGACAAAACTAAGGACTGATTAGGACTGATTGGGTTTCTGTGATCAAAACAAAACAACAATCAGTATTGAACAGGACAGTGCTTCCCAACCTGACAAACATGAAGAGGTCATGTGATAGTTAGTAGAACAATAAAGAATTAAAAAACTGTCTGCTTAAACATTTTTTTGTAGTTTACAACTAAGCACAGTCAGTTTTGCCTCTTTAGCATATTTCAAGAACAAATAAATAAAAAAAAATCATCCTCTGTCTCCCAGTCATGCTCCCTAACGGCTAAAATTGTTCTTACACTAGAGATAAAAATTGCTTTCAGGACAGTGACAACTCACAGATATGATGGTCTGATAGATGACCAACTGCTGCATAAATATCTTCTAAGCAGTATATAAAGTGGCTAAATGTGCCACAGTATTCCCTACTGTGTTTCATTTACACAAGGGTTGTGAGGAAAATGCAAAGTAAGCATATTCAGAAACAGCTCTAATCAAGTCAAACAGTTGTGTGAGTGTTCTCATGCATGGTGTTTGATGTTGCTTTAGTCACCTGGAGATGAACTACGCATGAATATGGCATAAAACCAACAGAATCATGATTGGAAACAACTATGAACTGATGTAATGTTAATGATGCAACATTCAGAGTCGATTGTCAGTACGTCGGTTTAGACACAGTGTTAAATTAACACTACTTCTGATGCCAAGAGTAGATCATAATTGTCCAAGCATGATTCCTGGCTGCTTCATTGCTGTAGCTTTTGCGCATAAAACATGTAACAAACTGACCAGCTCATTTGATCATCTTGAAACACATCCACAACATGATGGCACGCATCGCTCTGAGTTATTATTAGTTGCAGCCTTACAGTGCCTCTATGATTGAATATTACTGGTTAGTTATTGGTTGGTTGTCAGCGTTAATTAGAGAAATAGAAAAATTAACCATTCTGTACAACAAACAAGCATAGTCAGAACTTTTCCCTCATTCAGAACAAAAGACAGAGGATGGATCGCAGTCAATACTGGACTTGGTCTAAACCTTTGTTTACCGCTCTTATAGTACATGATAGATTAAGCATGACAAATGTAAGAATTCTTGTATGTATTCTTCTTTTCAGAGCAGAGATTGACCAATACAGGGTTTTCTATAACCGATACCGATGCCGATATTTAGAGGTCAGGGTCAGCCGATGGCCGAAATTTTTGGCCGATATTTTTGGCCATTATCTTGACGTTTTCCGCACACGCTCACACTCTCTCTCTTTTTCTTTCGGTGAATCGCGGAAGCAATTGCAGAACCATGCTCGCTCGCTCGCTCGCCCTCTCTCTCTCTCTCTCTATTTCTCTCGGTGAATCACAGACGCGATTGAGGAAGCGCACTCACTCGACCGCTCGCTCACTCTGTGGCTCGCGCTAGCGAGTCTGACAATGGCGACAAAATAATGAAGACACGACTTCATCATTATTACTCGGCGCTAAAAAAAAACGCGTATATTGGCAGATGCCGATTTAAATAATTTTGTCAAAAATGGCGCCAATTAATTGGACGGCCGATATATCGGTCGATCTCTATTGCAGAGTGTTAAAAATATAATAAATGGGAATTCAGGACTAACAAATTCAACACTAAAAATCATATGCATGAATTCAATGAATGATTTGCTGTTCTTCGTTATTCCAGTTATGTAACCGAAATGCTGTGTCGACAAAATGTACCACACACTGTGAAAAATAAGAAATTCATACACACATGTAGTGACTTAATTTTGTAAAAACACTGGTTGTTCCAGAGGAAATTAAAGTTCAGGCTTGCCTAATAGCCTGATTTAATTCTTCAGCGTGTCTGATGTTTCACTTTCCTCTGTGCAGCTGCTTGAAATAGCAGAGTCAGAGGCAGCAGAAGTGAGAAATGCTCCATTATTGAAGTGAATTCTTTAGCCTACATAACAAAGCAACGATCCCAAGGTTTCCACTAGATGGCAGTGCTTATTTTAAGATGAGTGGATGAAAAGGAAATGCTCTTTATCCTCCTGAGTTTTTAATGATTTCCTGCTCATGGGGCCTGGCCTGTAACAAGCAATTTAGATTTTAGATATACATGAATTCGCTAAATACAATGAAAAGGTGAAAAATGTGAGATTTAGGCTTTGGATGACAAAACTAACAAAAAAAGAGAGAGTGAGTGGATACTTGGTTTTCCTTTAAATCAGCCATCCACTGCAAGTTATGAATGTTGAAAATGTTTATTAGTTAAAAGCCTCCACACAGAAAAGTTGGATTTCTCAGCGTTAAACAGGTGTTGTATTCTGTTATTCTGCTTTTGTCAGGCCGATATATAAAACAGGACCCAGGAGCAGAGACTCGATTCACAGTCTTCCTTAAATACAATCTTTTTCCAGAGTGACAAATGCAGAGCTATGAAACTTGACAAAACGCTCTTTAACCTAATGCTACTATAGAAGTATCAAACACAAAAAATCTACAAAGAACGCTCCAAAAGGGAGGAAAACCTATCTGTGATAAAAGTACAAACAAAATCACTCTAACAAAAAGCGCTCCAAAAGGGAGGAAAAACAAACTGACTAATACAAAACAAAGGCTATGACAAGATAACATAAACTATGAAAATTACAAACGAAACTCACTCTTCAAGAGGTAAATCGACTTACGTACTGCGATTGCATAGACTATGGCTTGGAAACAGAATGCTCGTGATATCAGGTCCATGGACAAAGACACACTGGCACCAGACAAAGGGAAACGCAGACTATTTAACACATGAAGGTAAGGGGAACAAGTGGAAACAATCAAGGCGGTGATGACAATCAGAACAGCGGGAAACACCTGAAGGGAAGTGGGAAGTGACCTAACGTGAGAAGAGTAGGGTTTCAAAATAAAACAGGAAATTATATCACAACACAGACAAGAAATGACAAGAGTATTGCAATAAACAAGTTGTTTATCACATGGGTCTTCATTATGTCGCTGATATATTTTATGCTGATGCTGATGCTATGATAATGATGATAATGTTTCAATAATAAACTATGAAAATTACAAATGAAACTCACTCTTCAAGAGGTAAATCGACTTACGTACTGCGATTGCATAGACTATGGCTTGAAAACAGAATGCTCGTGATATCAGGTCAACAGACAAAGACACACTGGCACAAAACAAAGGGAAACGCAGACTATTTAACACATGAAGGTGAGGGGAACAGGTGGAAACAATCAAGGCGGTGATGACAATCAGACCAGCGGGAAACACATTAAGGGAAGTGGGAAGCGACCTAACGTGAGAAGAGTAGGGTTTCAAAATAAAACAGGAAATCACATGACACACAGACAAGACATGACAGCTTTTTTGTCAGGTGAGGCAAGAATTTTTAAAAGACAGACCAATTAAGATTATACCACAGTGAAATTAATATTAATATCACACAGAATCAATCTCCATTTATTATGTTTTACTGATTTATTCTGATTTAGTTTACTTTTAATTTATTGAAATTGAATTGGATGTCATGGCAACCACAATCGGAAGGGGAGGGCGTCAAGAGCTCAAAACAGATAAAAATTGAAGTGGTGACACGTTCAAATTAAATCAAGCTTATTTGAAGCTATGTTTGTCAGCTTTACATCCTGTCACTTGTTTTCTCTTCTTCATCAACTGGCCTGTACCTGTGGGCGAAGTTTGCCCTTTGTCTCATCATGGATAGCGACAGGTGAAGAAGACAATTAAAAGTTAGCAAAGGCTTCAGAATAAATTAGTTAGTGGATCAAGTGTCTTTGTCAGAGTTCTTTTCCACATTTACTTTTGAGAGAGTGGGTTGAAAAGGGCAACATAACAGAGTCTTCTCAATGATACAAAGTCTTTATTTTTAGATAGTATCGTGGTATACAACGGTAAAGGTGTATTTATTATGATTTTCTGACAGTTGTACTACGTAGGAGACATTTCTGAGTGATCGTAAAATATTTATTATTTCAGAGATCTCTTTCTAGTCCAGTGATTTTCAACCACAGCAGTGTGCCGTGAGAGATCGTCAGGTGTGCCGTGGGAAATTGTCCAATTTCACTTAATTGGTCAAAAAAATATTTAGTCACTGCAAATGATTGTTTGTGCCTGTGTTATGGCCCGAGGGCCAGGGCTGTATGTTGTAAGATGCATTGATGACATGTCTGCAGACATCGAAAGTGTTGTTTTGGAAACTTTTTGTAACATTTTCTAACTTTTTTGATTGCTGGTGTGCCATGGGTTTTTGTTTAATGTAAAAAATGTGCCGTGGCTCAAAAAAGGTTGAAAAACACTGTTCTAGTCCCCTTGAATAATATGTGTGTGTGTGTATGTGTATGTGTGTGTGTGTGTGTGGTTGGGGCTGAGGACAACTGTCTGAACCGAGGGGATTGGATGCTGCTGGGACACTGTGAGAGCCAATCAGAAAGGACATCGATCAGTTCGCTTTAATCTCACAGCTGGTGAGCATATCCCCATCTCAATCGAAAAAACTCTGCAGCTTAGTCAGACTGACAGGAGATTGGACGGCTTCCAGAGACTGGAACCTCCACAGAATTAGATTCATGTTAGAGACAGAACAGTTTGTCTGCGACATCAGATGGTTCTTCACTCACCATTCATCTCTGTGGCCAAGATCATGACTGCAATCATAAACAGTAGTTTAAGTTGTTTAATCCAGTGCTGACTGAATGTGACACTTTCATTAAAAATGTAGAAATACAAAGAATAAATCAGTGTAGCAACATGATAGTTTGCCTTAAATTAATGTCAGATCAAAAGATACAAGTGCACTTAACTGAAACATATATTAACTGGATGTGAAGTCAGTCTCAACACTAGCTTGTCTTTTGTTACCTTGTGTTGAGGTGTGATTAAAGCGTGTTTCTAAAATGAGTCATTATCCAATCACTGTAAAATGTGATGAAACTTCTGAGAAGACAAGCCCATTTCTGAGTTTATCTGTGTTGGATTTGGGGTCATGAGCCCTCAAATTAAAATCACCTGCCTTTACTAAAAAGATGATGTACTGTGATCATGATCATGAAATCAAAAGTCAAAACTAAGCAAACAAAGTGAATGAAACACAGCATTGAGTGTCACAGTGAAGCTCCTGTTGTCAGAGTAGACACTGATTAAGATATATCTTTGTCAAACCCATTCATGTAAAAGGTTAAATTTAAGATGGACACAATATAAGCTTCTTACACACACATGCATGCATGCACAGTCAAACACACAAATCCTTTAGTCTAATGTCACTGATATAAAAAGTATTCCAGCTCTGACATGTGCGATGTATAAATACAGATACATGCAACACACTCATGTTGCAGGGGCTGACACGGCTACTCACTGGCACACAACAGCTACACTAATGAGTGGTTATTGAATATCAGTGGCAGCAATCTCATCTAGGTGCACAGTAGTTAGTGGAACACAAATAGGCCTTCATAAGTAGTGAAGCAACAGCAACATACTTAATGTTATGTTCAGTTCTGGTTTGATTTACCTGTTTGGAAAATATCATTCACAATGAATCTGTGGAATCGGAGGCATCATGCATTTAAACAGACAGATCACCACAAATTCACCGATCATGTTACACACTCGTAGAAGCTTTAAAGGCCGGCCTCATTCGCATACAGAAGGTGTGAGGAGCTGTGTGAGATTACAGTGTGCTCATGTCCTTCGACTGACAGATCAATGACATCCCATTCAACTGTGACACGCTGCATCTGCAGCAGAGGAACAGTGCCCCAAGATGTAATAAAAAGTCCCACAGACTTTTTTCCCCCAAAACATGATCCATGAAAAGGACTAAACAGTGCTATCTATCTATCTATCTATCTATCTATCTATCTATCTATCTATCTATCTATCTATCTATCTATCTATCTATCTATCTATCTATCTATCTATCTA
>JAFBJQ010001385.1:55346-126867 GCA_016785345.1 Trinectes maculatus
TTCATTGTGCCATTGTGCATACATTGTGCCACCAGATGTCGCTATAACACCACCGCTAAAATAAGAGTTTATTATAGTGAATTGCCTTTTTTGTCCCTCTTGACCCTCTTGACACACCGTAGGGGTTGAGATCACGAGTGTAATGAGCATTTCCTTTAGATTTCTGTTATCAACCATGTAGACCCTGTGTTGTGAATAAACCTACGGTATCGCCACGATCCCGAACGCATCTGTGGCCGGACACAGCTGTGTTTCACATAAGTAAACACAGCTGTGGAGGTGCTGGAGAAAAAAAAAAGCCGGCAGGCGCGCTGAGAGACAGAGAGAGCTGGCACCAACGAGTTCCCGTGCGTAGTCTGTACGTATTTACGGGGCAAACCGCTTAAGCCGAAACAAGGAAGTTCACGGGAGATGTGTCGTAACCACGAAAACGACGTAATTCGCGACCGACGTAACTCGAGGACCCCCTATATATATATATATATATATATATGGATCAGGTTTTATAACTTTAGCAACAAATGATTTGCAAGGAATCCCTTATTCTTTCCATGTGCTTTTTGATTCCTACAGGGATCAACTTACATATATAAGGGATTTATGAGCTATATAAAACTGTACTATTAAGATTTTTAACTCACTACATCTTCTTTTCCAACTTGCAGCTCATGATATAAATAGATGGACACTTTTTAACAGAAATGACTGCGATATGTACTTTTAATATCAAAGATCAGAGAATTTAGTAAGGTTCTTTTCTGGACTACTATTCCCTCCCAACAATGAAACACCGTAACAGCTCAAGTTCACTTTTTTTTCTCTTTTGAAGGGCTGTATACAGCAGTGCCTTGCTGCTGGGGAGTGACTTTAACTGTAAAGCCACAACAGGTGTGGCTGACGTTGATAATGATCGCACAAATTCTGCATGAAAGTCAATGAGTAACCTTAACGATCAACAGTTGATGCACTGCTGTAGAATTGATTGGATGTTGGGCCATGTTTTTTTGATACAAAAGCACATGAATGAAACTTGACTTCCCTAACTTGAAAGCCATAATGCATCACCATATGACTGCACAGCATTACCTGCAGCACAAAAACAGTGTTAAACAGTAAGCATCACCAAACGATGTCAGCCAGTAGCATCTTTTTACTTCAGTTATATGTCCTCAGGTACAGTCCAGGAAACTGTCCACTACCACCACACTTTAACATGTATGTGCGTTCAGTGACATCTCCTCTGAATGTCCACACTCTGAGGTGAAGTGTACAATCAGCCCAAGTCACAAGATTTTTAACTTTTTAACTACTAATTTAAATTTAGCGATTAAAAGAAATGAAATAAATAAATCTATATTGTTATACACCTGAATGTTATAGAAGCATCATCAGAACATAGTAGGGAAAAAGCCATTACTAAATGGATGGCACATGTCAAAGTTATATCATGTATGTGATACAGTGGCCTTCAACTAACGATAAATTTAACAAAATCATTATAAAGGAAGAATAATGGCATGAAGATATATAACGTGTAGTAGAGCCATGAAACTACATGGGCTCTTGTGAATATGATAGACAACAAGGCACAAAATATTACTACACTTCAACAACACTGCAAGGCTTCGTAAGATTATTCCGGGAATACCACAGAAATGCTTGGAAAACAATCTTGAATCCAGGACCTAGCCACTATTCTGAGAATTACGAAAGAAAAACACCCTAATGCAGGGTAAAGGCATTATTTAAAGCTAATAGCACCGCAGGCACATTATTAGTCCCTCAAGATAGATTATTGGGGCAATATAATGATTTTCATTGGGGTTTTCCAAGGCCAGTTCTGACCCTAGTCCATAAACAACACTACGGCCTGCTTCCAAATAGATCATCTGGCCCTAAATCCTCCTCCTCATTAGAAGTTGTGGCATAAACAACTGTTCTAACATGGCCTCTGGATCAGGTCACACTAATTAACCAGCACCATCGACCGACTATTCCCTCATTATCCGCCCTCTCATCTGAACATATAGGCCGTCAAGACAGCTAACGATCAACAGTCTAATTAATCAGCTGATGAGGTGCAAGTGAAGCTCCAGGTTCCCTCTTCATTTGTGAGACACATGGGAGCTAATTAGTTCAATTATTAATGCATCTAATTAAATAGTATCTCTGGGTAATCATGGTTACAGTCTTGTCCTTCGTCGGCCGTGGTGATAGATGGAGCCGCAGTGCATTAGACCCCTCTTGTCCTTTACTTTGACATACATCAACTCCAATGTAGCGGCCTGCTTGGACTAAACATTGCAGGCTATTCACAGGCCCAGACCCCATTAGCCTAATTGTGCTAAAAGCAGTCTGTGGCTGACATTAAAGGTGAGCCGTTGTTAGGGCTCTAATTAGCAGCCTGTGAAAATGGGAAGCCTTTTTGGCCATCTGCTGCGGCTTGCCTTGCTGTCATGTCCTCAGCATGAAAAGGGCAGGGACAAATTTAGAAGATGTTTTGTGGAAGGGCTGTTTGTCAGCCATAATGCCATGAGAGGCCTGGTCACAGGGAGCACATTTCATACAGTAACAGCTGAAGGTAGAGGCAGGAATACTAAACTGCTGCAAATTTGTGGCGGGTTTTGCACAAGGAAAATAAAACAGCGTTATCCTGAGACCATTTCCCCCAGTTTGCAGTCACATATTTGCATAAATTTCAAACAAATCTTTTTTTTTCCTTCTCTTGGTGCAAATTTTAGGCTGTTTGGTCAAGGTGCTACGTGCAAGGTTTTCAAACTGTGAATTTTCTGACATTACTGGTCCATAGACTACATCACTTTTCTGGACAGCTATTGTATTAATTCCAATGTAATCCTGTACATTTAATGCTCAGCAGCCTAAAGCTCCTGACCAAACAAACAAGTGGACCCTGACTTGAGACTCTAATCATGCTGTTTCAATGGACAATAACAAAGGCTCAGATTTTCCATTGTGTTTCATTGACAGTTAATTGACAGGAGTCATGAAATACTGGTCCAATGATACAACAGTGTTTTTAGATAAGGATCAAAACACAAGAACCTTGATCAGCCCAAATAACAAAAAGCACATGCATTCATTTAGATGTGCTTTAATTGTGGACTGAATGGCACTAAATGGATCCTTCTGAAAGGAGATTTTCAAAAGTCTAATATCCATTGTTTTCTGCAGAGTGAATGTAAAGTGGGACAATCAGGTGAGAAAAATCAATTAACATCCTCCAATAGTGACAGTGAACTGCAAGCAGATTTACTGTGAATCTGAATCTGGATTTGTTTTGTGGTTTTATATGGCTGACTTCACAACGATGTATCCCAATAAGCTGTTATAGCTATACATTATTAATCAACCACTGATAAAACCAGAAGTTAAATCTCTCTGGAACTGTTCATTGGGGAGCTCTTCTTCGTAATAGTGATGCTGTAATGATGTGTGTTATCACCCAGTGTGCTATTAGGGAACTTTACCACTTACTTAGAGGTGTTAAAATAGACAAGCGCACAGATAGGAGCCTGAATACCTGTATTTCTCGCGCACGCACGGAAACACGCGCGTGTTGGCGGAGACCGAGCCGCATGTGCCGTGCTGGAGAGCCCCGGCTCTGACTACAGGGCGCCCCGGAGATAATTGGTGTCCTTGGAGTTGAATAAGCTCATTGTGAAACACCTCAGGGCCGAGCTGTCCTGGTGTGTGACTGCCTATTGAATAATTGATTCAGAGGGGGGGAGGAGGCGGGTCCTATCAGATGCCAGCATAATGACTTTATATAATTAGCACGCGGCGCTGAAAGAACTGTTTGACTGGGAGAGTTTTTTTTTTTTTTTTTTGCGGGGTGGGGGGTTGGGGGAGGAGGAGGAGGAGGCTGAGTGTGTGCGAGGGGAGAGAGGGGAACAGCCGCAGCAGCCCCGCACACATTCAGACATGCTGATGTCCTGACATCAGCCCAGAGACAGCACAGCCGCACTGGATCTGAGGACGATACCCGGGGACGCAGCGCCCATCCATCCACCCATCCACTCATCCATCCACCCACTCATCCAATCATCCATCCACCCACTCATCCAATCATCCATCCGCGGGCTGGTTTTACGCACAAAGCGGCTCCGGGACTGTGTGTGTTAGCGCGCGCGCTCGCTGCGGGACTATGAGGAGTGGAGCTGTGAGCTTGAGCGGCTCCAGCTTGTAACTGACAGCTGTGTGTTTGTTCGCGCTGTGACAGGCAGCGGAGGAAGAGGTGGCATTGGCCCCGGTGCTGGACTGACTGCTCGCGTCTGTTTCGGAAGGATGGTGCTGGACAAGGAGGAGAGTGAGTACAGAGACACGTGTCTGTCTGCTGATCGAACTGATGTGACGAGTCCTACTCAGTGGCCACTTCATCATTACTCATGTGCAGTCCAGTGTACTAACATACAACGGATTGGTTTCAGTTATATTCAGACGTGTTTCTAATATTCTGACCAGGGGTCCTCTATAGCACAACGTATCACGATGACCTCAATGATAAACACATCTACTGAAATGCAACAGACTGTACAGATGTCCCTTATAAAGTGACCGTGTATGTGTATGTTTGAAGGTTGAATGTAAAGATTGTGTACAATGGTGCAGAGCACAGAAGTTCACCCATTCAACATATAGATATAAATCAACTACTGTATGATCTGTTCCCCCACTCTTTCCCAACAGAAGGTCACTGTTGTAGTCTCATGGGAACTTTAGTTTCATGACTTTATAGTGCTGTAGAGCTTTTGCTCCATATACTCAGTGGGGCTTTGTTGAATGTAATAACGAATTTGATAAATAATGTAAATAGCATTCTTCATTTCTTGTGAAAATATGAACTTAATTTTTGCATGACGTAAATGCATATATTCAGTTATTAATCATAAGGGGCATAATATCTGTTCCCAAGCTCTTACCTGTACTGTCATTCTGTCTCTCGATTGGACCGTCTCCTGCCAGGTGTGTCTCTCGTGTCCCTCCAGTCCAGGGAGAAGCCGAGGGGCTGTGCCGGCTGCAATGGGAAGATCAGAGACCGCTTCATGCTGCAGGCGCTGGACAGATACTGGCATGAAGACTGTCTGAAATGTGCTTGCTGTGACTGCCACCTGGGCCGGATGGGCTCCACCCTCTATACCAGGGCCAACCTCATCCTCTGCCGCAGAGACTACCTGAGGTAAGCCCTGCAACAGGTGTAGCAGGAAGACATAACATAACATAACATTACATTATAAAAACATGTAACCCCGGAAATAAAGAAACCACAGTGCACAATTAATGGCAACATGAATGCTGTGAAGGATGAAATAAACTGAAGCAAACTGTTGTGGCCACACAAATACAACACTGTGTGTACCATACAAGACGAAATAATTTAAAATGCCTTCTGTTAGCTTTACATACGTAAATTAGTTCATGGCCTTTTAATACGAATAGAACATATTATAAATTATTCAAATTTCCTCAATGAATAAATCCACTGTGGGTTCTAGGTTGTTTAAGTCATCATAATGAGACTGTGCTCTACTGTTAATGCTGTATAAGTAGTTTATCCTGTTTGGGGACATGTGGGTGTGGTTTGTAGATGACAGATCCAACAAAGTTAATAACAAAGCAACAGTCCACAGTAGGCTCATGCAGTCTGGACTAACACACTTCAGTGTACCGTGACTGGATCAGTCACTTCCCATCCTCTCTGGTTCTAGTCATTACAAAACTACTCCCCCATAAAAACAAGTTGTTTTACACTTTGTTTTTATGGATGAATATGAAATCAACCATCGTGTTATGTGTTAAACCAGGCTAGTCTCTATGCTAAGCTGGTATTTAATGATGTCACACAACTCCAAGTCAAAGAAACAACATACTGAAATGAGGACTATGATTCTGTCTTGCAAAAGCACAGGAAGTTTATCATGACTTAAAGCACTCGAAACACTCGTTAGAGCCCCTCAGATAACAGAGTAGACTCGTAGATTGTCTTAATTGCATCGTTATAAAATCCTTTCGCGCAAGGTCAGCAACTGACCTTTAATGACTTTGATGCACTGTGTCACAAATATATGGTATGTTGCTAAATACTGAGATTTTAGACATTTTTCCACAAAGTAACGCATGAATCTCGGCGATGACATGTATTTCCAAACTAAAACCTGGCTCACACCGCTCCTCTGAGAACTATATACCCTTTATTTTCTCGTCTGAAATAACGACGTCTGGTGTCAGGTCAGCAGGAGAACTCCTGATATCTCAGCCACATTGCTGAACTCATGTGTTAGTCTCATGTACAATCCAGCTGGATTTGGTTGGAGCTAAGTCTCTCATTAGCAGCGCTGCACTTGAGAGACCAAAACCCCTTTTGACAGTTAAATTGGCTCGATTGCCTCCTGTTTTCCTCATCATCGCGAGGGTGCAGACGAAAAGCCTTTGAAGAGCGGGATTAAAACCATGTGATTTCTTTTAATTGGACCATTAGTAGAGAATTAGCATTGAGCTTTGCAGCCTCGTTAAGGAGGAGGGGAAAAAAACACCAGGTGCCTGTTCAGGACACAGGCTTGTTAGATCTGAACATTTAGTTAATTAGGAGTCGCTTTTGTTCCTGCGTTGTTGGTCACTCGTTTGATGACATTTTTCATTTGTCGTTGGAGGCCGTGGGATACACATGCTCCAGTCTTTTCCTCCGTCCTTCTGTCGCTCTTTATAACGGTCCCACCCAATCCTCCTTTTCTGCTTGGCCTCTAATAGAATATGGAAATCAGCAGCAGTCACTTGGCTCCATGTGTGTCAGGCTCTCAGGGAGCAGTGTGTTCATTCTTCTAGAGGTGAATGAGAGGTGAGGCAATCTGCAGCTGGTCAGCACTGAGTCACTGACTGTTAAAAACAACAGTGCGTTTGTTCTCAGGTAGTTTGAGGACAAAGTTCAAATGCTGACACATGAATTGTTAGTTTAGGGAAAAGTGTGATAAACTGACTGGGAGCCAGTTAACTCAGAAAAATGTCTATGGGGTCAAAAGAAAAATAGCATCCATCGGGTTCTTAAAGTGACAGTTTCATATCAGCCAATCTCCATTTTCACTTCCTGCAGCTGATATCTTCAAATGGCGATGCAAGTTATATCTACTCTATGAAGGATTGTACATCTGATGTTCTGCACACTCGAGTTCATCACATTTTTTTTTCATTAGATATAAAAGAAGTTGTGCTTAGGCTGCAGTCATAGCATACCGTATCTGTGCAATCCTCTTACAACATCATGGAAGCACTCATACATTATTCATAGTCAGCAAATTGCTATGATGATGATGATATTATGATGTTTTTGTACAATTATGAATACTTTGGTTGACTTAATAATTTGGCCTCTCAGGAAAACAGAAGAATAGTATTCATCCTGAAGGAAATGATCTCTCATGCATGCATTCCTAGCTGTTCATTTACACCAAAGCTAAATGTAAGGGGAATGTTGAGGCTATAGAAACCAGCTACTTTTCATTAGCTGGCTGATTATTTTCAGGTTAACACTGTTTATTTACATGTGGTGTGTTGGTCAGAAAGTCCTGCCTCTGCTCTGAATAACAACCTGGAGGCTGATGTAAATGTTGTTTCTACTTGGCTGCTTGTATTTATGGTCTGTGCAGTGCGATATGAATGCTGCATTAGTTTGCATTACAGCAGTAGTTTGAAAATAGCACTCCACATACACAGGCAACTGGACTTGTTCAAGTTGAAGAAGCAGTAGTATTCAGGAGGAAATGCATTGCGTTATGCTGCAGTTTTTTCATGTGCAGGTCCTGTTGAACTACTTTTAGTCTCTTAATTTTATAGTTTTCTTTAACTTTCTACATCTTTCATCTGAAATGTATCTAAGTGTGTCCAGACTACAGCTCTGCTTGCTGCCCTCTGTGCCTCTGCAGGCTCTTTGGGGTGACAGGGAACTGTGCAGCCTGCAGTAAGATGATCCCTGCTTTTGAAATGGTGATGAGAGCCAGAGACAACGTCTACCACTTAGACTGCTTTGCCTGTCAGCTTTGCCGTCAGAGGTAAGATTAAGGCAGCAATTAGCCAGGGTGATCAAATTCAGTTGACCTCTCATGGACTGGTCATTATGAGCATATTACCAATGCATTGTAATCAGAACATGGTGAAATTTCCTGCAGGGTTTAAAACCTCAAGGGGCTAAGGACTGTGTATATTACTTGGACAGTTAATCAGACGGCGATCACGCAAGATTAATTCTCTGATTATCATAGCGGTGAATGTGTTCTGAAAATATGCCTGAAATGCTCCTCTGGGACTGCATGATTCACTTCAGCTCCAGCAAGAACCAAGAACCAGTTCCATATTTTTATTCCTCTCTGCAGATTTTGCGTGGGAGACAAGTTTTTCCTCAAGAACAACATGATCCTGTGCCAGCTGGACTATGAAGGAGGCCATCTTAATGGCAGCACTGAGAGGCAGCCTCACTAAGAGGTAATGTTCTGATGATGATAAATTACAACCACAGACAGCTGCTCTGACAGTTTGAAGTAAACCATGCACTGAGATATCTGGAAGGTATACAAGTGAACTCACAAACTCATCCCATATATGACCATATGCACACAGAAGTCTGTAGCCTAGAGGCTGCAGCAATTCATGCCAAGACCTTATGGAGCATATTATCTCTGAAAACCTCTGCATTACATCACATTTAGCGTGGACATGTATACATACGTTTAGTTTTAAGGAGATAATAAAATTCGTTGACTGATATTTTAACCCATTTTGTGTGGTTATCAACTCTGCCAACCATGATACTGATGTATCAGGGTTTTTTTTTTCACATAAACTGACAAACCTACCTTTTAGTCTGTTTTAGCTCAATGGCAGCAATGAGAGCTTAAAATCAACAATTAATAGCTTTATATCCAGAGCTGGTGAAGAGGCAAAGTCACCAAGAAGAGACATAAAAAAACGACCTCACATTAATCATAATGCTCCGTGACTGAAAGTATAGTCAATGAGGAACAAAATACATGCTCAATGCCTTTTTAATTCCTTTTTTGTTGCAAACAAGAAAACATGCATCGATCCATTTTCCCATCTCGTGCTCAAGAGACTGAAGGGTTTCTGCCCTTTGTATGAAATCCCACAGAAGTCAAACACAATTCAGAAGAATGTTAGTGTGTGAACACAGAAAGGCCATCACACAGCAAGGAGATGAAAATAAACCATTATTCATAATCACAGAGTCAGAGAATGTCTCCTTCAGACACTTGACATTTAGCGGGTTTAGACATGACACATATCTGCCAACAGGAAATGATGAATCAGATCGCACGGGAACTAGTTGGTGCCGGCTCTCCAACACCTCCACAGCTAGGCTACTCTGCCTTGTGTTTACTTATGTGAAATGGACGGCTGGCGGGAGGGGAGGGGGGGGGGTGCAGCGGCAGCCGGTAAGGAGATGCACACGGACACAGATCGTTTCGGGATCGTGGCAATACCGTAGGTTTATTCACAACACAGGGTCTACAAGGTTGATATCAGAAATCTAAAGAAAATGCTCATTACACTCGCGATCTCAACCCCTACGGTGTGTCAAGAGGGACAAAAGGCAATTCACCATAATAAACTCTTATTTTAGCGTGGTGTTATAGCGACATCTGGTGGCACAACTTAGTATCAATGGCACAATGAATGTATGGTCCGAATTACGTCGAAATTCGGTTACGACACATTCTCAGGAACGGATCTCCGACAACCATGATACTGATGTATCAGGGGTTTTTTTCACATAAACTGACAAACCTACCTTTTAGTCTGTTTTAGCTCAATGGCAGCAATGAGAGCTTAAAATCAACAATTAATAGCTTTATATCCAGAGCTGGTGAAGAGGCAAAGTCACCAAGAAGAGACATAAAAAAACGACCTCACATTAATCATAATGCTCCGTGACTGAAAGTATAGTCAATGAGGAACAAAATACATGCTCAATGCCTTTTTAATTCCTTTTTTGTTGCAAACAAGAAAACATGCATCGATCCCTTTGTATCATAATGTCTCTGTAACATTTTCCCATCTCGTGCTCAAGAGACTGAAGGGTTTCTGCCTTTGTATGAAATCCCACAGAAGTCAAACACAATTCAGAAGAATGTTAGTGTGTGAACACAGAAAGGCCATCACACAGCAAGGAGTTGAAAATAAACCATTATTCATAATCACAGAGTCAGAGAATGTCTCCTTCAGACACTTGACATTTAGCGGGTTTAGACATGACACATATCTGCTAACAGGAAATGATGAATCAGAGTTGAAGCTAAACAGCACAAGTTTTGGTCAAGAATGCACAGTATTTTATGACTGCTGTGTGGTGGTGTAGCCCTTCAGAATACAAAAGGCTGTAAATCATTATAGTGGCAATTAAACTAAACAGTTCAAAAGCAATTAACCTTTCTTTGTCATGACATCACTGCGTAATGACATCACTTCAAAAGAAAACATCCTCCTGTTTGTAAGATGGCATATTTCCTGAAAGCCATCTCTGATGCTGCAGTTACAACACAATGAAGTAGTGGAGTATTTGTCTGTAGAAAGATGAGCTCATCAGCTTTACTTTCAAAGAGGAGTGTATCGTATGTAGCAGACACATGGGTTTACAGAAGACTGTTACATGGTACATGCTAGATCTACATGTAACAATATTTTCAAAATAAGGTCTTGATGCGTGTTAGG
The DNA here is from genome assembly GCA_016785345.1 of Trinectes maculatus. NCBI lineage: Eukaryota > Metazoa > Chordata > Actinopteri > Pleuronectiformes > Achiridae > Trinectes > Trinectes maculatus. Next base: position 66,081 of record JAFBJQ010001385.1, read on the forward strand.
ATGTAAACAACCCTGGAACTACCAGTGTATTTTGTTTAGTTTGGTGAGAGTTGCAGTATCTAAAACTGTGTTTGCAGTATAGCGTGTTATATTCTTGTATACTTTCGTGTGATGCTATAACTTTATTAGGACAAAATGCTATTTACTGTTCTTTTAAGGACTTTAGAGAACAAGGCTACGTCAGTGTTTGAATGTATTAAACAGATCTGTTAACTTTTAACGAAGCCTTTTTGTAAATGTGACCACAGCAAAATTGATCACATGATTGAAATTTTATTTTAAACAATGAATTGTTATTGACGCTTTGCGTGAACATTTCTTCTACTAAACACATGTCTTCTAACAACCATTAATACAAAGCATAAGAAAGAAAGGAGCACACTGTGAGCAGAAAAATATGTTTTTAAATGTGTTACAATGTATGATGTGTGTAAATCTCATGGGATTCAGAGCTTTTGGGGGAAAATAATTATTAGAGTTTAGATCGGACAGGAGATTATCACACATTTTTAATGCTGTTGTTATTTGTATTTTCTATCCTTAAAAATGTGCCACAATTAACTCACTTAATATCACTTGCATATATTGAAGGCAATGCATGTTAATTCATACTTAATAATTAAGTCTCTGCATTCATCATGAGTGGGGTTGGGTAGTTGGTAGAAGATGCCCATTTTACACTGGACTAGAGGCACAGTACACCCCTGACAGCTTGCCACTCTATCACAAAGCCAATTTCTAATGTATAATACAACTTTCTGTTACTATACTACAGTTTGTGTAATAAATAACTTACGAAATCTGACAATGTTTCTACTGAACTGAACCTCTAAAACCACACAAAGTGACCTGGAGCTGATTTATTATTCTTTTCGCAGATCAGAATAGGATGACCCTGAGCCAGTTGGACTTTGAGAACTCACAGCAGCTTCCTGTTAGAGACTGAACCATGTGAGGAAATATCACCGAAGCAGCACATTTCCAGCAGCCACTGTTTGAACTCTGTGATAAAGCTGCACGATAACTATCATGAAAACTGCTGTTTCTGATAAAACGCACCAGAGCTCAGGCAAAATGGAATAATAAAATTATCGGGAGGATATTTTCCAGAGCACTTAACGTGGGCTGTGATGGTTTTGCCCCCTTTTTTCTATTCAGCAAAACAGAGTGAACTAGTGTTTGCAGACAATTTGCAGACTCACAAATTGTGAAATACTAGATGAATGGAATGAAGCCAATCAGGCCACACAAAGCATCCACCAAGTCATCCATTATAGAAAAATACTATGTTCCCAGTGACTGTCAAATCATTCTGGCAGTCACTGAGCCATCCTGTCTTTGTGGTGAACCCCACCCATCTGGCATGAAAGGTGCTTCAAATCAAACTGAAAAATATTTGCAAATACTGTGTGGTTCGGCTCAACAACTGAGGAGGATCTACTGCTTATTTCTTGGCTTCTCGTCTCCGAAGGCTTGAGTGGGATGTCTAAGCCACTGTAACCTTATTTCCACCTTCATCTCAAGCTGTTATTTTTCTTGACTAATTAAACTGAATCTGAATTTCAGTTTGTGTGCTTGTTTGTTTTTTTACTGAGGTGACGATTAGAGCGAGAGGGACACAGCACCACAGGGAGCAAAGGTTTTAATAGCGTAGAAGAGACCTTTGAATCAAAGTTGTCTCTTAGAAATTTGTGGGAAACATTTATCATCAACACAGAGAAAGTGGAATGCTGCAGAAATAAAGAGATTATGTACTGTATCCCAATGACAACATTAACTTCCAGCCAATAGTGGGTACTGGACTCACACTCTTTAGTTCATGTCATTAATTTCAGCATAATTTAGTAAAAAATGATGGCGAAAACAACAGCAAATGTTACATTTGTTAACGTGTATTTGGTGTCTTTATTTTGACAGACCTTTTCTACATTTAATTAAATCATATCAAGCTTTAAACTTTGAGAAGCCTAACAAAACCATCTGCCTGTAGTCCCATATCCAGCACTGTGACACTGCATTTCATTCAAAGTACAGATAAACTTGGAGTAGAAAAAAACCTAAACTTACGTGAATACAATGAGGACATTTGAGGAAATGTGTCACTGCTTCCGTCTTCATAATCTGTAAGAGATAAATAATAAAGTCGTCAGTGCCATAACTTCACCGCAAACATGTCAGGAGTTTTGTCTCTTATATGTACTCTAAAAGTCTTAATAAAAGGTTGTCGTATAGCCTCTCTCGCAGCAGCCATTTTGACAGGTGTACTTAATCATAACCATAGACATATATACTACCGCACTGAATAGTACGTCAAGTTGCCGCCATCTTGGTTGTGGCAAGAGAGATTAAGTTGCAGTGGCAACACTCGGAAAACACTGTGCAAGAGTATTCTTCTAATTTACACATGTATAGATATATGTGGGTATATATGTTCATCTGTGCCCCCCATGTAGATGTTCAGTGTTTCCTCTGGGTTTACGGTTTTACGGGGGTATTTAATAACAATACTTTAGAACACTTTTTTTACAATTTGTTTACTTATTTATTTATTTTTTACGTACTTACCAATATCAGTTTTGTTCAGTTAGGAGGAATACTTCCTGATGTGGCATCCATTACACTTCCTCGTCTCAGGAGAGACCTCGCATGAGTCTCTCCTGAAGGTGTTTATTCCCCTGTTAAAAGTTTTTTTTTTTGGCAGTTTCTCCTCACCCTTGCTGAGGGTGGTGGTCAGAGGATGTCACACCCTGTACACTTTGTTTAAGCCCAATGAGGCTTTAATAAAGTGAACATGGGCTTCACAAATAAAATTTGATTGACTGATAGACATATGATCATATGTGATATGTGGAACAAGAGCAGTCCATGACTGCTGTCTGATAAACATGGTGGTGGTAGGTCTGTGGGGCCCACAGCAGGGGTCATTAACATGGTGGTCAATAATCGTCTGTGGCACCGTGTCAGTTACCCATGGCCCAGACAATGATGTTTTCAGCAAATATTAGCTCTTATCGCCTGATAAGAACAGTACAGTCCATACTAGGACTGAAATTTCCCAATTTGGGATTAATAAAGTATGTTCTAAAAACATGCTCAAGACTGCCTACTTTGGATTCTTTTAACACAATTAATCTTAACTACCCACAAAAGCTGGTCAAAAACATGAAATTATCTTCTGGTCCCCAAGACATAATTCAACCATGCTTATTCACTGAGGTCCTATCTACCGTTGGACTGGTAGTGATAGCTATTATTAATGGTCCTCTGGCTACAGGGTGTGTCCCATCTTCTTTTAAGCATGCCACTATACTGCCCATTGTAAAAAAAAAAAGCCCAACTTGGACCATTCCGACCTCATGAATTATAGGCCCATATTTAAACTGCCGTTTTTATCCAAAATCCTGGAAAAGGTTGTAGCCAACCAACTCACGACCTCCATAGACAGTCATAATCTTTATGATAAATTCCAATCTGGTTTTCGGAAACGTCACTCAACTGAAACTGCCCTGTTAATGATCACTAATGAGCAGACACCGATGCTTTGTACTACTTGTGCTCCTTGACCTTAATTCTTCTTTTGACATGGTAGATCATCACATCCTGATTGAGAGGCTATGTGACTGGGTGGGGGCATCTAAGGGATTGCTCTTGACTGGTTTACCTCTTATCTTACTGGTAGGAGTTTTGTTGTCTCCACTGGGGACTTTGTGTCCTCTACCCTTCTCTCTCTCTTGTGGTGTCCCACAGGGGTCAGTTCTGGGCCCACTCCTTTTCACATTATACATGATACTGCTGTGTCACATTATAAACAGTTTTAATATAACTAACCATATCTACGCAAACGATTTACAACTTCATAATTTCAAACCCAATGAGTTGTCAATGCTTTCTGGTCTCATAGACTGTTTGGATGCAAAATCCTCACAATTACAGCACCCTTAGGTCTGACAACCAAAACCTCCTGTCTGTCCCGCTTACCCGTCTAAAAAGCCGTAGTGATCATGCTTTTGAGACAGTTGCCCCTAAACTGTGGAATGCCCTACCTATCCATCTCAGGCATGCTGTCTCGGTAAACTGTTTTAAAAGGCAGCTAAAGAAGCATTTTTTTGAACTAGCTTTTGGCTAATCTTGTATACCCATTATTTTATCCTCTGTGACTATGTTTTATTATTTTTATATACAGGGGGTCCTCGAGTTACGACGGAGATCCGTTCCTGAGAATGTGTCGTAACCTAATTTCGACGTAAGTCGGAACATACATTCATTGTGCCATTGTGCATATATTGTGCCACCAGATGTCGCTATAACACCACCCTACAATAAGAGTTAACTGTGGTTAATTATCTTTTGTACCTCTGTACAAACCGTAGGGGTTGATATCGCGAGTGTAATGAGCATGTCCTTTAGATTTCTGTTATCAACCGTGTAGACCCTGTGTTGTGAATAAACCTACGCTATTGCCACGATCCCGAACGCATCTGTGTCCGTGTGCATCTCCTTCTCCATCCCCAGACAGAGAGAGCGCTCACCAACTAGTTCCCGTGCGAAGTCTGTACATATTTACGGGGCAAACCGCTTAAGCCGAAACAAGAAAGTTCGCGGGAGATGTGTCGTAACCTAATTTCGACGTAAGTCTGAACACGAAAACGACGTAACTCGCGACCTTCGTAACTCAAGGACCCCCTGTAATTAATTTTATCTTATTTTGTGTTACTGTGTTCTTATTCTCTTAACAATTCTTCCATTGTAGAGCACAGACAAAACTGTGATTGTTTTGTCTATGAAAAGTGCTATATAAATACATTTTACTTACTTACTGCCTGCTTTCAACCTCAAAATTTGTAATTTGCCTGGATATTTAAAAACTTGTCTTTTACATGAAGACTCTTTCAGTATTTGAAACAATACTCGCTGGTTTATTCTCTGTCCTCTACCAAAGACCAGCGAGTTTTGTTCAACTGGCCCTTCGGACTTTGATTTACCCTAGCGGTTTCAGCCTCTTTTAACTGACAAGCTATAAGTTATTTTATCTTTTGAGCAAACATGTAATCTAATCTTAACTAAACAGTCAAAACCATTATATTACATAAGAATGACTGGAGGTTTGGGGAGTCACTACATAAAAAGCCTGTCTCAGACTGTCCATAGCAGCGACTTCACAGCAGCACAGTAGGTATACACCTTCAGTCCCGCTTGGACCTCTCTGTAGTTGCGATACATGATGCCTGATGTGTGATGCGTGATGCATGATGCATGACTAAAAGCTAAATGAGCTGATGAGTTTACCTTCACACTGTCTGCAGGTCGAACAAGATGAGACATCAAGCCTCCGTTCTTCTCGTTGTCCTCTCCGCCGTGATGGCTGGTACTCGTCAAGTCTTTGTTTTCTTTGATGTTTGTACAGTTTAATGCTTCATATCAGGTTATTGTTTCATCCTTAACACTGAGGTAAACAAGACGTCAGTGTATTCATGAGCTGATGAACAGAATATTGTGAGGAAGTATCTCTCAAGCAAAAGTGATTAAAGATTTAAATGTCTTTGGATTTTTTGGTAATTTATTCAGACAAGACATTTTATTAAAATTTTTACTTCTTCTTTTCCCCTATTTTCTGATATTCTACAGCTAAAACAATTATTTGATTAATGGAGAAAACAGGTGGACAATTTGATGATGAAAAATATTGAACATGGTGCTTTTGAACAATACCAACATCATAACTAGCTATTAAAGAGGGATTTCTGCTGTTTGCACAGGGAGCGTCACGATAAAGTCCATGGTGTTCCAGAAGGAGACGAGTAACAGCTATGTGGAGATGGTCCCTCTGAAGCCCCTGAGCCTCTCAGCCTTCACCCTGTGCATGCGTGTCGCCACTGAGCTCAAAGGGGAGCGCGAGGTAATCCTGTTTGCCTACCGCACCAGAGACTTCGATGAGCTGAACGTGTGGCGTGAACTGGACGGCAGGTACAGGACACGGGGCTCATGTGCTGCTCTCATATTCACACAGACACATGATGGACATCATGTTTCCTTTGTTGTGTTTTTATTTGTCATGTTGAACCGTCAGACTTGTATCTGTGTGTTCAGATTGTCCTTGTACCTGAGTGGAGGAATGGTTGGATTTGAGGTCCCTCAGCTCGGAGCTCTGGAGACCCACCTGTGCGTCACCTGGGATTCCACATCAGGTGCTGCTGCCTTCTTCATGGACGGAAAAAAAAGCCTGACCAAGATTTACAAGAAGGGTCATGCTGTCCGTCCCGGAGGCAAGGTAATCATCGGCCAAGACCCAGACACCTTCCTCGGCGACTTTGAGGCCAATCAGAGCTTTGTCGGCGAGATCTCTGACGTGAACATGTGGGACTCTGTCCTCTCAGCCAACACCATCAAAGACATCACCTCTGGGAAGAGAGATCCCAGAGGGAATGTTTTTGACTGGGAAAACACAGAACTTAGAGTAAACGGAGAAGTAGACATTGTTACACGTGAGCTGTAAATAATGACATGTGTGCACCAACGTCATTAGTTTCCATGTCTTACTTCATTTTCAGCCCAATAAAAATGAAGTTTGATTCTTACACTGCCTGTTGTGCTTGAATTTTAATGTCACAGCATGTTCATCCTAATTTGACATGAGAAATAATCACATCCTCAAAAGCTCCAGGGACATTCAGTGACAATCAGCATGTTCCGTTTTTCAAAATAAAATGAAATTGAGTAATAATTATGCTTTCAGTAGTCAAAATGATGAATGATACATTATTCGCATTGTAGCCTCAGCCGCTGACTGATTATTAGGGCCCGAGCTGGAACAGCGAAGGCCCTAATGTTTCTGAAGGAGTTATTATTATTATTATTATTGTTTGTGTGTGTGTGTGTGTGTGTGTGTGTGTGCGTGTGTACATATGTTTATCGATGTGAATATCAAATCGATGAATCAAAATCAGTTGAATGTAAATGTTAGTGCTCTTTATTCAGAAAACCCTCATGTCACATCTACATTTCAGGATCTGGTTATTATACACACAGATTAAATGTTAAATATAAATATTTCAATATTTGTCATCACAGTAACAGTTTTACACTCATTAGTAAACACTATTACTATTATGCATTATATGTATGTGTGTGTGTTTATGTATGTATTTATGTATTTACAAGTATGTATTATCATTACTATTAGTAGCTACACTTATAAAAACATCAGAAAAACTCATACACTGGTTAGGTGCTTACCTATATCCTAAACATATGGAGTACACATTTATAATCATCACTTACAAGTTACATACGTTGTTTTTGGTGCCTATTTGTTTCCAAAATATTAATGTGTGTGTGTGAATGGGTGAATAAGAGGCAATAACTCAAAGCACTTTGTAGAAAGGCGCTTTATGAAGTTCAGTCCATTTCCTTCTAATAGTTTACGGGCAGATCTGCCACATCCAATATGGCTGACATACCGCAGCAACGGACCAACCCACTCAATGCGGCGTACTGTATATGTATATGTCTATGATCGTAACAGTGTTCCTCCTCTAATTCCCAGCCCCATTGTTTACATCTGATACTTCCTGGGAGTCACATGTCAAAATGTCCTTCGTGGTGCGATACATTGACGTCATTCGCTGCCGCCATCTTGGTACGGTCATAGTCACGATAACGCATAAGGAACAAGTTGGCAGAGCACTGTGAACCTAAAAGCCTAGATCTGGTTAAAGTTTCATATGGGCACATCTGGATTTTTAGACTATGATTAATAATCATATTGTTTCCTCATTTTATTAAAATATATGACTTTGCTGCCACTATCTGTTTTTGCCTCTATATCATATTTATGGTGTGTGATTTGCCTGTCATATCCTACATATCACAGGGGGACCGACGTCCCTGGTTTCAGGAGCCAGACCCCGTTTTTTAGGCTAAATACAGAAAAAAATACCTCTGTCCCCGTTTTTGTTTTTGAAGACATAACATGAGGGTTTTCAGTCAGATTGCTAGTCAAACTGGAAATGTCCCCGTTTTTTTTCTCCTTTTCCAGGATTATGGTTGCAGTTTTAGGCTCGAACGTCTGTTCACTATATATCATATCAGAATATTCTGTTGTTCAACCCATAAATGTTAAAACACGCAGAACCATGTGTTCTGTATCATAGCTACATGTATGACCTTTATAGCAACACAAAAATAAAGAACGCGTTAAAATTAGTTGTGTAATCAGTGACTTATGACTAATTAAATGCCCTGACAGTTCACTGACACATTACGTTGAATGGGGCGGTGGACCGTACCAAGATGGCGGCTTCAAATCTCGTCAGCGCCAGTAGGCACCAGCGGTCGTTGAGGCGTCTACTCATATAGTATGTCGATGGTGCGGGAAACTAGTTCAAATACATGGTCGTTTATCGCCCCTCGGCGGCGAAATATCATAATCGCAAGCCCTCTCCACTTCCGTTCCCTCAGTCAACACTGAAGCTGAAGCGGGCGACGTGAAGTCTCTGTCCTCTCTGTCCACCCGTTCCGTCTCCGCGTACCTGTCAGCTGGCAGGAGATCGGCCGCCTGTCGCCATGGTGATGTCAACGTTTCAGAAAGTGACCCTGGCGACGTGTCTCGCGCTGTGCGTCGCCTTGCTGCTTCCCAAACTGCTGCTGTCGCGAGGGCGGAAGGATGCTGCGGAGCGGCCGGAGGGTGCGTCACATTTATACCGCTGTCTCCTGCTCGTTCAAGTGTCTTTAGCTTTAACGTCTAAGCGTTTAACTTTACTGACTCACAAGCGAAGTGATATACTGTTTATTTCTTTTCTGTTTGGGGCCACATTGCTCCAGTGTATTTTTCTGGTGAAGCATCGTTTGTGCAGTTACACTCTCCTCCCTGAAGGGGGCGCCGGAAGCACCACACGTTATAAATAATTGAATGTTTACAATGAAGATAACATACACTCAGATATTAAATTTGTTCTAGGTCGAGCCATCAAACCTAAACTAATCACTTGTTCCTGTTCAGCCAAGCCGTATGTCCATGTTTGCATGTCTATAAGTCATAGGACAAGTTCCTATGTGGTCAGTGGTTGTACTTTTTTTTTTTACTGAGACTGTGTGAGAGACTGTCAGCTGTTATTTATGTTACACAGTATCTGTGTTTCCTCCTCACCTGTGTTTCATCCTAATCACCAGGTTCAGGGCATTTCCCTCCGATGGTTCACCGTCAGATGGCCTCAGAGGGCCGCGGCCAGAGGGCGGTGAGTGCCGGTTTCTCCAGAGCCCACAACCCAGAGGCCACAGCCAAGGCAAAAGGAGCAGGGATGGGCACAGGAACTGGTGGAAAATCCAACCTGGCAGGACAGATCATCCCTGTTTATGGCTTCGGAATCTTACTCTACATCCTCTACATACTGTTCAAGGTGAAATACTGCAGATGCAATACACTAACAGTGTCATCAGATGTTTTGTTTTGTCCAAGCAGAATCCAAAGTTAATTTCTAAACTAAACAATACTCACACATCCTTTGCAGAAAATCTTTAATATCAAAGTGTAAATCCAAAGCCAAAAAAATATGACAAATATTTAAGTGAGTATAGATGCGGTTTGAACACAGACACAGTGCTCTGAGACTTTAAACTCTGTTACTGTCTCTCTGTTAGATCACATCAAAGGGAAGCAGCAAGCCGCCAGAGGGCACATTTCCTTCAGTGCGGTCAGAGAACATGAAGAGAAAGATCAGTGAGTACCATTCACCATACATACCCACCTTCTTTATGTTTCCCTGTATATGTTATTGCTATTATTTACATTTCCACGTGTTTACATAGTTTACTATTTCTTCCTAGAAATTAATATTATGGTGCTCAGATTCAACAAAAAGCACAGAAGAACTGAATTACCTTTTAGTCACCATATCTTCCAAATTTTGACACATAATACATAAAATGACACAGCAAAAAAGTAAAATGCATGGGTAACAACCTTCTAGATGAATGAATTTTCAGGGATTCAAGGAGGTCATATGTGCTATGTTGGGATCTCGAACCATGTGTTCAGGGAGAACAAAGGAGAGACCTGCATTTCTTCCTCAAAACCAGAGATAGAGTTGGCTAAATGGGGCAATAAAACCAAACCAGAACCCCCACAATTTCCTGAGTCAGCATTGCGTTCAAATGCAAGCTCTGCATGACCTGTGGCCAGCATCAGCTGCCCCCCCGCCCCTCCTGGCCACAACAGCCAGCAGATAAAAGAGGCTCTGCCACCCTCATTCTTAGCTCCTAGAGCTTCCTGCTCTTTGCGCTGTTTCTTCATCCCTGGTGCCAGGCTCCAGGCTCTCTCCAGACTTGGCTACCAAAGGGAGCACAACTATGACTTCTTTTAATTTTTCCAATAACCAAATTGACCCTTCTTGGTTCAACATAGTTGGTATCCACGCGAGGTTATGTTTAATACATGCTGTGGCCTTCCCCAACAGCTATGACTTATAAAATGGACCACTTATTTGGAAACGAGTAAAAGCTTCTCTGCATCACATTTACATGAGGTGACATCTAGTCTCAGAAATCCTGTTCTCCTGTTGACGTGAACCTTTATCTTGTTATTGCATTAAGGTAATGAGACATTAATTTATGTTAGTTATTTTCTGGCATGTTGATTCCCATAAAGCATCATATAGTAAGATTAATCGTAGTTCTCTCTGGCTGTGAAAACTATAGATTTTCCAAAGATTTGCCCTGGAAGACTTTTGTTGCACTGTCGGTGTTTAAAACTTGGATACTGAGGTCACTGGGGGAAAAAAACACCTCCAAGCTCATGTAAATTAGATACATTTGTCTCATGGTGAACTGATGTGGGGGCTGATTTCCAGATAACTGTCACTCCCTCCCTCTCTCTTCCTCCTCCCTCTAGCTGACTTTGAACTGGCTCAGCTGCAGGAGAGACTGAGGGAAACTGAGTTGGTGATGGAGAATATTGTTTCCAGTGCCCAACACAGCCCTGGCAGGTGGGTGTGTGCATTCTATTGAGGAAACATGTCATAAGGCAGCCTCCTTCTCTTTTCATAACAGGAATGAGATTTGGGCTAATTTATTTCTTGATTTAATTTCTATAGATGCAATAATCTCTCCCACAGGAAAAAGGAAAAAGACAACCATAAAAGTCATAGTGTTTCCTTTGCTCATATTGTTTTTAATGTACTTATCATTGCAATTTGACTGTTTCTTAGTCATTTGTAATTGTTTGTCTTTGTCGTCTCTTTGAAATCTCAAGATGTACATACGTTTTGTGTTCACAAAAATTAACCTGTGATTAGTATTTACGGCACGGTTCAGGTGTGGTAGGTGTGTGCATGTGTTAAGCTTTCGGTCTGTGCTGCAGGGTGAAGGGAGTGATGGCAGATCAGGAGGAGAGCCTCCTGCAGCAGCTGACGGAGATAACTCGAGTGATGCGGGAGGGCCAGCTAGTGGAGGGCATGACTCCAGACAGGAAAGCCCAGAATGACTGGGAAGGTACCTGAGCACTGCACTCTGTCAGAGGGTATCTTAGAATGTTGCATACAAATACAGGGGGTCCTCGAGTTACGTCGGTCGCGAATTACGTCGTTTTCGTAGTTACGATACATCTCCCGTGAACTTCCTTGTTTCGGATTAAGCGGTTTGCCCCGTAAATACGTACAGACTTTACACGAGAACGAGTTGCTGAGCGCTCGCTCTGTCTCTCAGCGCTGCAGAGAGACAGAGAGACGTGCTGCAGAGCCTGCCGGCACCTCCACAGCTGTTTACTTATGTGAAATGGATACCGTAGGTTTATTCACAACACAGGGTCTACACGGTTGATATCAGAAATCTAAAGAAAATGCTCATTACACTCGCGATCTCAACCCCTACGGTGTGTCAAGAGGGACAAAAGACAATTCACCATAATAAACTCTTATTTTAGCGTGGTGTTATAGCGACATCTGGTGGCACAATGTATGCACAATGGCACAATGAATGTATGGTCCGATTTACGTCGAAATTCGCTTACGACACATTCTCAGGAACGGATCTCCAACATAACTCGAGGACCCCCTGTATAGTAATACAGGACGAGAATTCAGTTTTAAACTACAGCTCATAGGATGATATCATTGTTTTTATTTATGTCTTCAAAACAGCAGAGGGTTAAGATTGTCCCAGCACCATGCCTGAAAACAGTTATCATCAGTGGTCCCTTGCCAGATATTATGTAGTCACACTTTATTTTTTACACTGTATCCATCTGTATTCTTTGTTCCAAAGTCTCTTTCCTTAAATCCACTTTCTCCTTTTGATGCCACTTTATACTATGTAACTGTGCAGTTGATATTTAATTAAAATGCAGTGATACAGCTCACTCTTTGAATTTCTATTGTTCATACATAAGTGGCATAAAAATCTAAATTCACCTTTTTTTTTACAGATTTACCAGAGGAGCCCCAACAGTACTGGGAACATTCCCGCTGCTGTTGTCACCACAGTCAGCAGCACCACACTCCACAGATGGAGACAGAGGCTGAGATGTCTGAACCTGCTGGAGGGGACCTGCTGGAAACTGTTCCTGCTGAGAATGTGACGGGAGGAGGAGACACAGAAGAAGCAGAGAATCTGAGCACAGATGCTGTGAGAGAACCTGATTTTACAGTTAAGCGTGAGGAGGATATGGTGCTGAGGAGGGATTCAGATGTAAATGAGAGTGTGGACCTTTGTGAACAACAAGAGGAGGGTGTTAACGTTGACCTGGGAGTCCCAGAGGATGAGCTGGCAGGAGTCCTGAAGGAGCTGGAGCTCACACTAAAGATGACGTCCATGATGGAGCAGGAGAAGATGGAGGATCTAACCCGCCCCGTAGAGACTGAACCTGCTCACAACCAGGTCAGACGGAGAAACAAGAGGAGGAGAGCAAAGAAAACCACACAGTGACTCCAACATAAAGCATATGAACTTATGACAAGTCCCCTTCTATGCTTGTTCTCGGGTGTCAGCATGGAAACGTGTGAGAAAGCTGTAAACAGAGCACAGTTTTCATCAATAACGTTAGCTTTATTCAGTTACTACAAAGTATGAGTTTAGGAACTTAAACTATCCAAGTATATTGAACATGTTAAAACAGGGACCTGATTTTAAATGTTAATATGATAACGCGCTGAACAAGATAAAAGTGATCATATTTATTTAATCTCAATCCACAGGGAATGCAGACCTTTTCAGGTTTAGTAAAAAATCAAATAATTAAACTCAACAAATGCTGCTGGATGATATTTATTACTGTTAGAGGTGTGTTGTGTTACTGTAGTGTTTTACTCAGAATTTATTTATTTTGGTTACACTTTTCTAATTGACTTAAAACAAAAGTCTATGGCTGTTTCACAAGAAATGTGTTTTGTATCTGAGAATGTTTAAGAATCAGAAATGAGTCACTATCTCACACCAGTGAATTTTTCAAAGATAGGAATTAATCCTGCTGATGGAAGCTGCAAAGGAAACTTGATTCATTTGATCAGAGAATTCTTATTGTTGTTAGTTCTCTGGAAGTGGGTAATTTATTGAGGGGGTTGTGTTTTTCCTCTTCATGTTGTCAATGTGATTTGAACAGTTGGCAGACTAAATAGACATGGGAATCACATGGAAGTAAATTTAATAAAGTGTAACAAGGCATAAAGGACCTTAATATTGCCTTAACATTTTGGTGTGTTCCGCGAAGGGAATTCTGAATCTTCTATACTATGGTATTTTAAGTTTCTAATTTATTATTATTTATTAAATTTATTATTTAAAGATTTTAACATCTGAAAAAAAAAACTTTCTTCTCATTTATCTATTGTTCAGAGAAGCATCTGAGAATGCATCAGTGATTAAATTACTGTGGGTACACTTTTCTGGGTCCTTTGGTTACTGCTGTTTCCTCAAAATTCTGTTATATTTCTTTTACCTGGAACCATTAGTCAGCAGATCAAAACAAGGCGAGTCAGACTCCCACTTCCACTTCACTATTTGTAATCCACAAAGGACACTGAGAAGGCAACTAATGAAATGGAAGTTCAGCAGCACAATTGAAAAAAGGTGTTTATTACTTGTATAATGATACAGTTTACTCATACAAAAGCAACATCACACTGGTTGATGTCAGCTGGAAATATTTTGGATTAACAGCTAAGCAAGTGGCACATCTCAACATCCCCTCTAAGAATAACTCTGGTGAGTTGCAGTAAGTGTCAGGTTGTTTTGAGGTCTACAGAAGTAGATCTCTGGTCGGCTCACTGCCTCAGTGCTCCATTGGCTCATCAGGTGCCTCTCCAGCAGGCTCATCTGCAGGCTGGGCAACCTGAGACAAACAGAATTGCCATTCAACACACAGCCTCTGAAGCCAACACTGAGATTTTGATATTCCATTCATAATCGAACGTTTGTATGGCACAGATAATGTATTTGTTCCTATTAGTGAAACCAAGCAGAAATCCAAGCAAGACTTAATGCATCATGTTAGTACCTTTCTCTGTGGCCTTTCCTCCAGTCCCTCCAGGAAAGGGGCAACATCATCATCATCATAAATGATGAACTCCATGTCCTTCCCCACAATGCCAATAGAAACATTCTGAAACACAGGGTTGAATTCACTTTTTTTAATTGCTAGAAGACTGTATTTTAAATAATTTTTAAATTTGGTTTAAATACCAACAAACCCCAGTATTTAAATTCAAATTCAAATGACTAAATTGGCTTGCTATTGATCTAAATAACTATGTTTTGTTTCGCAAAATAAAATGACCACTGCACCTTTGTGGTGAGGTCCTGCTCTGCTGGGAGGGTTTCTCTGAGAGCACGAAGGCCATGCTGGACCAGATCATTCAGATTACCTGTGAAAAGACAACATTACAGTCAACATAAAATGCTCAGATAGCAATTGACTGAAATCATCAAAATATTTATCGGCACCTGGTGCAATCAACTGACAAAGCTTACTAATGAAGCTATTACACTAATGTTCAATAAGAAACTTTACAACTACAGAGCTTTGTGTGCTGCTAAAACATTGAAAATCCATCCTACAGTCAGCAAATTTGTCCATGAATCTTTCCAGGTAGGTACGTGCAGACTGGGAGCGTGCTCCGATCGACATGGCTTTGCAGTCAAAATAGTTAGCTGATGGGCAGGTCTGGAAGATGTGAGGTCCCATGTCCTATGTGGCACACAACAAGTTAACAAGAGCTATTGTGTTAATGGTGGATAAAATTCATACAGGACTCCAGACATATGAGACCTTTTTTGTAAGCAATCCAATAAAACTGAAGATAATAGCACAAAAACTGAATAAATTAAGAAAGATAAATGACAGAGTTAGTCAGCAAACATACATCATAGCCAGCAATGAGAAGTCCGACACCATAGGGCCTCCTTCCATACCTCTGTGTTGGGATTTGAGTTTCTGGGGTTTTGGTCAAGGGTCACTTCTGTTACCTACTCTTAGTGTACAAGACAGTCTAATGACAACATTTAATATCATTTCCCTTATTCACACCCTAAAGCAGCAAAATACAACCAGGAGAGACAGGGGTTTGTTTCTTAGTTGTTGTTTTTTTTAACAGTTTGTTAAAAGGCAGGAACTGTCTCAAACAGTCTCGACATTTCATTTTCAATTTTTCCTGGATCTAGAGTCCTCTGTTATTAATTTCTCATGCCACTTATTAAGAATAAACAACTGCATGACATTTTTATTGAAGAAGAACATTACGCTAACAGTAGAGAGGATACTGCTGCCAACAAGAGACACAAGACGTGATGCAGGGAGGGGCCTGTCGAAGACAAATCTGGAGTCCAGGCACTCCTGACGCATGAAGTTACTGAGGGAGAGAGAGTTGGTATTATATACAACGAATACTTATATTAACATACAAATTACTTACTAATTAATACTAGACAATCAAAAATATATGTAGCGCACCAGAGCAGCCTGGCATCAGCTGTCAATCCGGCAATGGAGATACCAATGTGGTTGTCGACATGGAGAATCTTCTTCTGGTGGGCAGCCAGTTCAGACTGGGCTCTCTGCAGGGACATACAACATAACACTCCTGCCATTGTAATCAATGTAACATTTGGTTTGATAGCCATCTGATGTGTTAAGAATTAGAATTTTCTTCCACGGTCTGGTAATTTGCTCAGAGAGAACAGAATGTCAGGCAAGCAACATGAGGTAGGACTTGATTTTAATATTAATGAGCGTTTATGGTAAGTTGACACTTCACAACAATGCTTTTGAACCAGGTGGCTTCTGGTTGTGGTAGTTAGCATGATGATGATTATACACTTATGGGGATTTAATTGGCCCTTTTCATACCCTATGACAGCGTTTTATTTTGATGTAATTTCCAAATCAATTGTCCACCAGAGCATTTTTTCTTTTCTACAATGCAATTTTAGGTCCCATCTAGTTCATGAGATACACATCACAGTAAAAGTCACATGGTCTAATAACACAGGCCCTCTCTTACTCAAAGTTGTAATCTTAACTTTTATTGTGTTGTGTGGAAATATTGGATGCTTTTGGAGGATCTGCAAATCTATATTATTTATATTATCTGTCCAGCCTATTTCTATCATAAGTAACTGAGACAACTCTCTGTATGATTCAAGAGTTTAACAACTGTTTAATACAGTTTCAACA
Source organism: Trinectes maculatus (assembly GCA_016785345.1). Taxonomy (NCBI): domain Eukaryota; kingdom Metazoa; phylum Chordata; class Actinopteri; order Pleuronectiformes; family Achiridae; genus Trinectes; species Trinectes maculatus. The sequence goes on from JAFBJQ010001385.1 coordinate 82,738, forward strand.
CAAAGTGGACTATGCAAACTTCACACAGGAAAACTGCATTCCAGGACTATTGATTTAGACTGTTTCTGCAAGGCGTACCTAAAAAGTGCAAACTGAACACTCTCAATTCCATTTCAACAAAATATTATGGAATTAAGAACAAAACAGGAATGCAATCTCAAACTGAGTTTAATAAACAGTCTCGAACAGAGCGTGAGGACATGGACAGAGAAGATGCTGAATGATTTTACCTTTAGTGCAACCAGAACTGCATGGGTTTTGGATTTGAGTCCTACAGTTGCAGAGCCTTGTTTCACTGCCTCCATGGCATACTCGATCTGATGAATACGGCCCTATGTTCAAGATGCACACAAACAGTACTGTCAGCAATGACAAACAGCCAATAATACACAGGCATGATTACGTTTATCTTGTAGGTGTAATTAAAAAGCAGCTATGAAGGCACATGGTGACTTACCTGAGGACTCCACACTGTCACATCGTTGTCGTACTGGTTGCGAAACTACAGATAAAAATAAGCCATACATTTGACAGAAATTAAATAATGAATATTAACATGTGTGTATATCATGCAATGGCAAAGCTTACGTAATTATCTTGCATTATCGGTGGTTTTCTCGGTGAGTCTGACACAATAAAAGGCTCAGTACCTGCCTACAGCTCAGACTTTTCTAGACGGAGGGTTTAAATTACCACCATGGCTGAATAATAGATGATACCTGCTTGGTGGAGAGTAACTTACCAAACTGAATCTAAATACTGCACGTCACACTGGCAAATGTTGACTAATCGTGCACTGCACAAAGGTCTACGGGAAGCTACCTCATATTAGCGGGATACATAATGTGATAATCTATACCTGAGACCTGCTAAAACATATTTTTTGCTTAATTTAGAGATAAGTTAATGATTCGAGGTAAAACGAAAGTAAAACAGCTAACACTGCTGCACTGCCTGACGCTAACTCAGCCTGCACTAGCTAACTGCTACTAGCTCATAGCCTGTTAACTAACTGACAACCGCACTGTGATGCGTTGTGATTTGTGATGTTAAAGTAAACCGGGTTAATTATAAAGATGATTTTATATGATGTATTCCGACAAATGTTAGCTGTGGGCCATTTAATCGTTTGGAAAACCAATTCTTTAGCACAAATGTGGCTAATGTGAGTAGCTCCTGAAGGTGTTTTGCTTACTCACAGTGCAGAAGTTAGCTAACTACCGGTATGTTAGAGTAAGTAAATGACTCACGGGATTTGAGGATCTTGATATGGACTCGCTGTACGAGTTGTTTGCTGTGCAAACCTAGAGTGTGGTGTTAAAAGTACATAAATACAACAAATTTCATTCATTCTTACCATCACTGCGTTTAAATGTGTCGCCTCTCTCAGCCGGCGCAGTTATCCTCGTTTGATTTCTATTCCTAAATGCAACGCCAGGAAAACGAGTAGAGCCCCGATTTCAACTCGACGGTCGATTGAGTTGTCGTAGTTTCATACCGGTTGCAAAACTGATGGTGTCACGCGATTTTTTACACATTTACTGTAAATGTAAACACCAATATCATTGTGAAAATTACAACCATGAATGGCGGTTAAACATATAAGACAAGACGTACATTTGTTGATCCCCGTGAGTTGAAATATAATTTAGCGGTTTAGAATTTTTTCATCTTTACAACGTTTTCATGTTTTACGTCTTACCTGTTTTATCATTTGAATGCAAATTTGTTGTATCTTATAGTGTCTTTAGTGGGAATTGTGTTTTCACATTTAGTGTGAAGTGTGTAGTATTTTCATTATCAGCCACGCTGCAGTGTTTTTTGCATGAACACTAGGCGGCAGCAGTAAATTAGAAAAAGACCGGTGACAAATAGTCCACTTCTGTTTAAAACCCCCGGTATACAAACTGTTCCGTGGACAACGATGGTGTTTGTTTTATATGCTTGTTTAAATATTGTGATGTCTGCCACTGTCTGCTCTATAGAAGTCTGATTATTACATTACAACTGCAGTAATGGCAGATTTACACTGAAGTGATGCGTGCATGCACACACCCAGCGGACTCTCCATATTAGAATTTATATGTATGAGCCATATTGACCAAGTTGATAGGTCTCCTTTGAATGTAACAATGTTTCTGTAATACTGCTAATAAGCTTTAATGGGTGACACTTTCCTTTGGGCCTAAAGAAAAAGAAGAAGAATAAGCCCCCTGTGGGGACCCGGGGTAGAATAGGTCCCCAGCACCCCTCTGCTGATCGCAAAAGGCAACAAATGGGGCAGAATGTGATGTAAGAAGAAGAAGAAGAAGAAGAAGGCCACACTGCTCAGTTGTGTAAATTGAAATCATAAATTGAAATAAAAATTGACTCACCTCATCTGACCTTATTTTTTAAATCCAGTTTACATGTTTGCAAATGTGTGATACAATTCTCTCCACAGAATTAACTAAATAATTCAGTGGAAGAATATTTAGATAAAAAACATTCAGGATAACGCTATTTCTTTGAACATTTGAAAAGCAGCTGTGAAAAGAAATCTCTTTTGTCAGCTAATGTTTAGTCTGCTTGTTTTAAAAGTAAATGCCACACATTTTAATAATTCACAAATGTTATTTCTTTCCCCCCAGAGGACTCCAGTCAATACTTCCCATCCCCTGCTCTCTTCTAAAAGACAGAATCTGGGCAGCAACATGTGACCTTTAAACTGGAATGAAAAATTTGCTCTGCTGCAGAGACAATTGACGAGAATCTACTCTTCTCCGTGAACCAAAAACCTGCTTTATATACACTAAGCTCATTCTGGAGTGACATACCACACTAAAGCAACGTCAGCAGCTTATTCAAACATTCTGTATTTAGGCGAGACTACACTGACACCGACTCATCTGCCTTACATGACAGAAATAAATTAAAAGTACAGTATATCTAATAAAATAATAGTGGCAAGAGTGAGACAGTTCAAATATCACTTCTTTTTATCGGCTGCACCTACATATAAATAATGTATCGTCCTTTTAAAAGACATCAGGAAGAAAATGCTCATAATAAAATCGCCTGTTGGTAATTCTTACCACAAGAATTAAATGTCTCTCATGGAAAGTTTTGATAATTGTTCCATTCAATTGGTAAAAGCCAAAAATTCTAAGTCAGTAATTAAGTCTTCCAGGAAAAATCCTCATGGACTCAGTGTTTGTATTGGATTTTTTTGCTGGAGGTATATTAAAGCTTGTATTGGTTTTCTGTGAGGCAGAGGAGCTCAGCCATTTCCCCATGTGACCCTTTAAAACAAAGCAGTGTCTTACGACCCACATCTCCAGATGCCTGTTCAGAAGATGGATTTTTATTCAACTAATTTTGTTCCTCCAAAGGTAAAATAAGTGAATAATTTACAAGACGACAAAACAACTACAACAGCTACAATGAGACAAGTATCTTTTAGAAAAAAGAAATGAGCATTTCTCTGATCATCTAAAAATCCTTTTCAAATCCATTTCAATCCATTTGAACACAACGCAATTATATATTATATATATTTTTGTCTTTTTATTAATAACAACTAGCATTTGACACCAGTACAGCAGTTCCATAGGTGTAGAAATGCTGACAGGTGTGAGAGTGGTTTATCACTGAGCCTAATAAATGATGTCGTCCCCTGATTATTCTGAAAACATGCTGCCACTTTTTTGAACCTACATGTCTGTCGGAAAGTTGCAGCTTTTCTCAGCTTTAATCCAAAAAGGCAACATTTCCCCTCTTTGTTGACCTTAGTCCTCATTAAGGTTATATATATGAGGGATTCTGTCGCTTTCCGTGTTAAGTGTCTGTGCAGACACATGGTTGATCTCATCCTCTCGTGCATCCAGTCCTGCGTGTGGTTTAAACTTGGCCATTGCTCGCCTTTTCCCTCTGTTAATGATATCTGATGTACCCTTGATCCTGGAGGAGGATGGGGGGTTGGGGGATGGGGGGTGAATTAGTGGGGCTGTGCTGACGAGCTTTCCTCCTCTGCCAAGGCAGTGGCAGCACAGCGGCGGGCCATTACATCAGCACGCCAACCTCCTTTGTGATTGAGATTGTAGGAGCTGTGCTGAGCTCAGCATGTTTTTTCTTCCTGGGGGCCTCATTTAAGTCTGCCAAACGGCCCCCCGTTTAATTTTTCAAATGGAGAGCGGCCTGAGTCACTGTGTGATGGGTCCAAGCCACAGTGTGCACTCTGCGTTTGTACACAGTGGTGGTGGAGGGGGAGAGGGAGTAGCAGGGAGTGTGAGTGCAGCCATTTCTCTCCTCATTCATTGTTTTCAGTCAGTATTAATCAGCCCCTGCTGGTTTGACGGTAAAACAACATGTATTTAAACCCCTTCATTTGTCTATGAATTATATACATTTTTATGAGTTGGAAAAATCTTTTTTTTTTACACTGGTATTTTGTTGTAGCGTCATGTTGCCATTCTTTATGAATGATGACAAGCGCATCATTAGATATATGTTTAGCCTAAACACAGTGAATATAAAGTTCATTTTACAATCTAAGTGGCTTAAAATCTTCATCCCCTAGTTGCTATAAATAGGTCAGTGATGTGTTTTAACCTGGAAATGACTGGACTAATGGGTGGGAAAAGTGACGCCTCTGCCAAGGTTGCATTAAGCTGGCAGCTGTCCTATAACAAGGCAGGTCAGGGGTCAGCAGCCACACACGCAGCTAACGGAGGACAGCCATCTCATCCCCTCCCGTCCATAAGTTTTATGAGTCTCAATAACGTATGTCGTCACTGTCTTTAATGTTTAACATATAGCAAAAAGCCTTACAGAGATCCTTTTTATGTTCACTTGCTTTCCTGGTGTTGACAAAAGCGCTTATGCAGCATTTTCCTGGCAAATGGCTGAACAGGCTTTTCAGGACATTGTGGATCAGTTAAGGATATCAGCAGCAAGATAGATAGTCCCTTTTCTTAGTCTATGGACCTAAGAATAGACAGCTAATAGGAACCAAACCACACATTTGATGTCTTTAGAATAATCTAGAATGAGCTGGGTTCCATTTAAACCACCTGATGCCAGCAGGCGTTACATGAATACTGGTGTTTGAGTCATGATGGCAAACAAAAATTGAGCTGCTTTGAAAAGTTATATTCCTTATTGTGAGCAGGAAGTTGATTTCAGTCATTATGTTAACAGTAAGTAAAAATTTCCTATCCATCATTTTCATTGTTTCAGAGCCAGGAAGTGCACCCACATCAGCAGCTGCCAGAATCCATCGTTTTAATGGTCTGACTGCATCCGACCACAAACATTTCAAAACTTTTTAAAGGAATTTTTTCTTTCCTCCAAACAAATCACCAGCATTGGGCCAAAAATATACTGATATCATGGTTAAAAATGATTCAAAATCTAAAAAATAAATAAATAAATAAATCAAAGAGTACTCTTGAATTGCTTGAATCTGCTGAATTTGCTTCTGTCTCTGCTATTGACATTTTTGTCTTTTCATTGTCTTAGACAATAGGAAAATAGAGTACTGTAAAGATGTCTGCCCTTTGCTGAGCCTGAGATCATTTGAAAACGAATGCACTGTAACAGTTTATTCATTTCTCATCCCTTGTCAGTGTCAATGCAGAAACATCTGATGATGCCAAGAGTACAGGAAGAAGACATCCAATCATGACTTTGGCAAATGCTTGAACATTAATTGCATTTGCTCATCTCCCACTGCAGCTTTGGAATAAAACTAATGTTCTTTGTCTCTTGAAGACAAATGCATTATATTCTGTTAAAGCGTAAAATAGATCAGTTTAATAGCCACACATGATTATTGAACATCAGCAAAAAAAACAAAAACACACACACAAAACAAAACAACAGAACAATAAATGCCACAAAATTCATAGCAGTCCACATGCAACAAACAACCACAGAACTATGAGCGGAGCTCTGGTTATTTGGTTGTGTCCAGAAGCTTCATGTTTGAAAAGATGCTATCACACCCTGGTGTGTTTAACTATGCTACATTGCTGCATCTTTGTCTTGCCTCAGTACATTCACAGTACACAGCAAATTGGGGTCTGGAGAACATATGTAAACAGGCAATATGCTCATCATTACTTGGTTCCCACCAATTTACACGGCCCTGTTGTTACCATCAGTTCAACCCCTAAATACTGCTCCTGTTCCAGATTGTCACTGTATCTTCTCGTGCGTGTATTTCTCTCCACCCTTTACATTATAGTTTGTGACTCTGTTGTGTATATTTGCGTTTTAGGATCATGTCCTGCTCTCATATAAAATATTAACTTTAGTAAGAATGCTGGGTTTATTTTTTTTTGTTGCTTCCATGAAATTCCTCACTTAACCCTAACCACATTCCAAGAGTTGTTACAAAAATATCCACTAGTTTTCATTTTCATGTGACGTGACCTTTGTGTGTTTCATGAACAATTTATATGAAACCTCGTGGTTTGGTACGTGACTGTGTGACTGATTTGAATAATTACAGGCTGCAATAAAAATATATAGGCTGACCTGTCAGTGCCATTGCTGTGTGATCATGTTCTGTGGTAGGATTTGCCTGGACGTTGTTCATTATGTATCAGTGGTTACAGCGGACCAAGCGTGACACAAGATGAGGACAGGGAGTCCTGCCAGTCAATACTCAAGCGCTGTACAAGTCCAACTAGCAGCCAGTGCTCAGAGGAACTCTGGTTGCAAAAGGTTAGTTCAGTTTGATATTTATATTATTTGACTCTTGCACTTGGCTTCTTTGGAAATTCAACCAAATACTAAAGTGAAGGCATATTTGAATGGCTTTCCCAAAGCATCAATTTTTATTATAGGAAAGTATATTTTACTATTTTTTATATGAAGAGATTTAGGGTTTTTTTTTACTGCAAAAGTGTATTTTAAAACATAAACCTGTCAACTGGTGAAGTGAGGTCAGTGTGAATTAAAACTTGTAATGTGACATGGAATGATCAGGAGACAATTTGCTGGCTAAGTTTAGGTGATGTTTAATGGAGTGTTGTCCTGGAGACACCTGGATGATCCAGCTTCATAGTCATTAAACCCTCTCAATGGCCTCTTCTGCTTCAGGATCCATCATGTCATGGTAATGGCTTTTATGAGTGAGAGGCACTGCACTTGAGGGATTGGAAAACTATCCTATTTGCGGTGAGCAAAAAAAGAATGTCATGGCTGAACACACCGTATAAATTTCATTGTAGTGCCGTCTGAACCACTAACTGAACTACGTCAACTACGTCAATGTGGGTGACATAACAAGGGAAAGAAGAGGTTCATGGGTCAGGAATTTGATGGTTTACAATGTGAGATACTTCTGTGAACAAGTTAAACAGATTTACCTTTGTTTAAAGATCATGAATCATTTATAAGTACATAAAATCTTCCTGTTAGAAGATTTTCCGTTCTACCACATGCGTCTTGGAGCCACACTGGGGGCCAGACATTTCCAGCTCTCAGCTTTGCAGCAGGGGCTGAACTGATGGCAGATTTTTGGGTCTGGGCCAGGCCTTATAACCGCATAAAGTTTAACTTTCTATAAATACCATAGGATGTGGTCCAAGCTGATCAAGTGTGATTGAATCTGAAATGACTCCAATGACGGGAGCCAAGTTTCCTTAAGATACCTCAGAGGATCTGCTTGCCTCTGCCCAGCTCTGACAGGGCACAAGCCTGAGTCACTCTGTGGTTTCTTAAGGTCATCAGGGTCAGTCTGGCAAAAGTAATCACAACACACAACAACTCCAGCAGGACTGATGCTGTCAAAGAGTTGTGGAACAGTGACTCTTGAGTAATGCCCAGAAATATCAGTTTACAAGTTGTGACCGTGATAATCTTTTAAATTTCAGCTGGACTTTACACTGGTCGCTGGTAGAAGGGATCATCTGACTGTTCAGCAAGCCCAGTACTTACTTACTTAATTACTGTTTCTATGCCAAGCTTGTTGTTCTCCTAATTTATTCAATTTACAACAATAACTGTGGATTTATTGTCATTTTTTAAATTTTCATAACAATTAGTCATATTGTTGTCTGATATCAAATTGATATCAGACAGGAAATTCTTATTTCCAGCAAGTTGCTGTATTTGCTGCTGACAGATGATTAAAAATTCTTAGCTGTTCTTCTGCTGCAACATAAAGTTACTTAGTGTTAAATGGTAACGTTTTTAAACAATCTTTAAACTATTTTTTAACTATTAAGAATTGTTTTTACATTTGCTGTTACAGGATGGCGGTTTTCCAGATGAGGCCTAATCCATGTGGAATTCTGGGTAATGGTAGCTGAGGTTGCTGTTGCTCTGTCTGTCTGTCTGTCTGTCCGTTTGTCTGTTCATTCATTCATTCATTCATTCATTCATTCATTCATTCATTCATCCATTCATTCATCCTTGTCAGCACCAAGCTTTTAAAGAACAATACTGGCTGCAGCAAAAATCAGATCAAAGCTTAGATGGGAGCGCCACAACTGAAAGGACCTGGATGAAAATGTGAGCAGATGAATGGATGAATGAATGATCCCCGTATTTGTTTTATATAGTCGTGCTGGCAAGCACATTTGCTGCACAACTCAAATCTAATTACGACATATTTCTACCAGTCGGGCCACTTCATTCATTCTTGTGTAATCAAAATAAATAGGACTTCGAACAGGCACTTTTCGGAAGCACAAACTCTCCTTAGTGTTACTCCGTCTGTCTACAGCATTTGTAAGTGTATCGCTATTGATTGCTGAGAGGTCTCTTTTTCATGCAGGCTACTTTTTCTTGAATGAATGTGGAAGTGATACAGGCGAGCCCAGTTGAGAAAGTGATGTCAGAGCCAGGCGGCCCACATTTCTCCCGCGCTGCTAAAGGCTGCTGATTGATGCTTTAAGGTTTCAGCAGTTGAATGTAATCTCCCTAATGTCTGAGCATAAACAACTGCAAAGGCCTAAGAACTATGGCCACTCTGCATGCCCCTTGACATTTTACATGATTTTCCATAACTGATGACCTCGTGTAATGTTAGCTTGACCGTCCGCTTGACCACTTGTCCTCTTGGTCACATTGACAGAACAACATGTTTCAGGGCCAACACCTGCTGTGAGCTACATTTCCTCCACTCCAGCCTGCTTCCATTAATCCCAGTGCACACACCATCCCAGGTGTTTGAATACAGTCAATTGACCCCCTAATGTAAAATGACAACGTGACACCAGCTCCACCACTTGAACTTGTATTTAATCAGGTGGCGAGCCTCCTTTGTGGTGGCAAGCCACTGATTAGATTTGGAGATTGAGAGCCATTACAGGAGGCTGCAGTTGGATAATGACTTAAGTGCTGTTTCGCCTTCCTTTCTCTTCAGGAAGTGATTTATCTGGACGGACCTGGCCTTTACTGTGGGGGAGATGCCCAATGGCGAGCAGCGCCATTCATAGATCATATCGCCCTGCACTGACCCCATCAACACAGTGTGTCCTCTCAAAGGAGATTTATGGACATGGAAAAGCATGACATTACAATACTGGTTACAATCACAGATTACAATATGAGATCTTACTTTCACTTGTTCTTGTCCTTCACTTGGTGTGTCACTTATATGTCACTTGCTTAATGTAATTGTAGAGTGAAATGTTGAGGGCTGGGTGGTCTCTCACTGTCTGTTCTGACTGTCCTCTGTCTACTCAAGATTGACCTCAATGCTTGAGAAAGTAAAAACAATTACACATCTGCCACTGTGGCTGATCAGTGAAGACACTGATTAGGTGTAACTACAATCAATGTGAAAAATAAAAATGCAGTTGTATGTATTTACTGTTTATTAAAGGAATAATAACAATACATTATTGCTGCTTAACATGAGATAAGAGTAGCAAAAGCGAGTGTAAGAGCAGAAGCAAATCACATGGACAATATACAAACAGATCATTATATATTTTTATTTATAAAATGTGTGTCTTTTTAAAGGGGCTTGTTTTATATAAGAAATTAAGTGCGATGGAGAATAAAGAGTGTGACAACAAAGTGCATCTTGAATTGTATTTTAGTCAATCATCCATGTCCAGTGGCTACTTACTGATTTCCTGCAAGAACTAGTGTGAACTGCTGCCATTTGTCTGTGGGCGTCACTTTAAATTGTTCCTCCCTTACAAAGTATCACAAACACATGTATTAGTCTGGTTTTAATCATTTGCTTTCCAAGTTATTGAAAGGGAAACAACAAATATCCACTGAAAATCCAATATCCAATATCAATATAACTTCACTCTAATTGTTTTTCGTAGGTGGATGGAGCAAAAAGGCAGCTGTTAGCAGAGAGATGCTGAGAGGCGTAACCTCTTGAAAGAAACACAACAGGTTTTGTGGCTTCCGTTCATAAAGGAGAATTGTGACTACTGTCTGTTGCCCTTGCATTAAAGGACTGTAGTGTTGCTCATTATTAAGCTGCTTGCTCTGGCTTGTTGGGATTTTATTATATAATTCAATTATATCAATATTGTATTTATTATTTGTATATTGTATGTATTATTTATATTTTATTATATCAGAAAACATGACATGCATCACCTATTTAATGAGCTCAATATGTTGACATATAGCACAGCAGTTTTACACCAGCATCAGCAACATCATTTACTGTATGTGTTAGCATCAGATGTGCAGGTGTACTTAGAGGTATACTTAGGAGATAGCTGATTGGCCCAATAGAGCTGAGCCATTAAGATGACATATAGCACACAGTTTGTTTGCATCTAATAATACCATAGCAGGGGCAGCAAACATCACTGTTTCCCTGCTAATAACTTACACTACAGTGGGCATGTTGATCTCAGCTGAGGGAGGCCCGGCTTCAAAGGTTACTTTATTGACTCAGAGCTTCAAAGTTTTTCCAGGAGCTGACGGAAAAACTTCGGAGGAGTCAGATTGGCCTGCGGAGTTCCCTGGGGTTAAGTGTGTTGCAGATGACCGAATAACACCCACTCCAAACAAAATGAGCACAAACACTATACATAAGCATGCATCTAGAGTATAGACTGGGGTGGACAAACTTTTTGGCTTGAGAGCCACATAGGGTTTTTAAAATTGACCAGCGGTCCAGACCATTTTTGGAGGAGATGAAAAAAGAGCAAGCATAAATCATGTGTGGAATCAATTTAAATTTTCACACTTTTAATTAATAAATTCACCAATAAATAAAAACAACTCACTGTTGATGGATTTAAAGGGGACAGTGTTATTGGTCAGCCTTTATTCTCTGGTGCCAATTTTGTTGTGGAAATCCGTTCATGTGTTTATCAGTAAGCTGGGCTCTGTAGCCTGTTGTGTTTATGTCCATGACACATCAGTATAGTCCAATATCACCAAAATCTTCTGTCGGTGGCAGGTGCTGGATGTTTGACAGTAGAAATTGTCCTTTAGGACAGATTCAGACTTGAGATCAATCAGCTCTCATTATAATTCCTGTGCTTCCTGATGCAATGACAGGGGGACATGACACTAGCGGAAGTAACTTCTCAAGCTTTTCAAAATAAGAGACTGGACAACAGAACTGTCTGAACAGATCAACTCCTGTTGCTTTGTTTGTAATTTGCTGACAGCAAAGTCCATTTTACCGTGAAGGTTTTCACATTTGGATAGTTTTGTGTACAAACTGATCTTTAGTTTGTAGCTTCATGTTCAGCTCATTCGTGTATGCTAATATGTCCATGGTCCAATCACAAAGACAATGTGACAACATCTTTCAGCTCGAGAAAATCACCAGCTTTCACCAATAACACCAAAATGATCCAACTTCACCTCTAAGCTCCTTCACCTGTCCACATCCTCTCCCCGATATTTTAAAGTCCAGTGTTTCTTTACAACCTCGACACTCGCTGTCCAACTTCTGCTGAAAGGTCATCAGGTCAAGAGAATGTAAATGGGATTGTTAATGTAAACGGGATGGACAAAGGATTAAAAACACATGCCAATATAGTGCAATAAAGTTAAAACACTAAAAAAAAGTTTTAACATAAAAATGCGTTCATGTTTCAATGTCAAGTTGCTTATAAGAGAAATAAAGGAAAAGTTAATAGTCTCCTCGGATGTTTCCATCCATTCAGAGTTAATGTCTGGACATATGCAGGTGAAAATGCAATGTAGGTATGTAGACTGGGCAGCTGTCTATTCAGCAGTGATTTAGCATCTGACATGGGTGAGCCTTGTGGCTCAATAGCACTAAAAGGCTCATCCCATCTAATGGGGTTCCTGTATGACGCAGACAAGGACAGGCAACCCCTCCCCTTCTTTACTCTAACATATAATCTTACACATACACATCATTTACGCGCACACACACACACACACACACACACACACACACACCCCTACTGTGCGGTTCATATGTACACACCCATGCTGTCCTGCAAACTAATGAAAAGGAAGGGAGTTGAGACTATGGTGCACGACAAACAGTTGTGTAATTGCTTTTGAAAAACGGCTCTTGTCAGAGGCTGTCATCGATTGATCTTTTCTAAGGACAACTTGTTTACTCAGTGTGTGGGTGGAGGCCCAGGCAGCAGTGATCATTACTGGACTGACTGTGGTATCACTTTGTTAACTTAATATGGGTTGATGTTTCACTGTAGTGCGGCTGGAGGCTGCTATCTGTTTCTCGTGTTTTACCATGCACATTGCAGAATTTAAGCTGGAGGGTATAAAAACTGCACAGTGCCTTGCAGTATTAAGGTAACTGAATGGATACTTTGAGCAGAGTTGACTCATTTGGCATCCTGATATGTGCCAGTGCCAGAAGTTCATAATTTGTGATGAATCACCTCATATTGCTGCAAATCAAATCAGAAGCAAGCGGATTACATAAGCTGATTGTAGATGGTTCATAGTGAGATGAGGCTCAGTGGGTGTAGTGCTGGAGTTGGTGCCATCCAAACAGCGTTATGAATGAAGAGCGCAGGAGTGCGTCACTGTGTAGTATACATCCCTCCCCAGTAGATGGCCCCGCCTGCAAGAGCTTAGCTGGGAGGGTGGTTGGGGTGGGGGGGCTTATCGATTTGGCATTTGAGGTACAGCATGCGATGTAACATTTTTGGATGTTTTTAGAAATATTTATTGCTGGTGATGCTTCTCAACAGCCACCAGTTTGCTTTGCCTCCTACTTAATCAATGACATCAATGCAAATTGGGGATAGCAAATGGTCCAAATGACTGGTGGATTTTGTGAATGAAGCACTTAGTGACTGAGGGATGACGTCAGCACAAAGCCCATATTCCTTATAGTGAGCCAGGACGGAGGAGAAGCATCCCATTGGCTAAGCGTAGCATCAGTGCATTGTGATTGGCTGTCAGTGGATAATTAAACACCTACACAGTCAATGCACAAATCCAAGTGGTGGGATATATAGGCTGGTGCGTTGGCGCTGCGTGCAACAGAATCAAGAGTTGTTCTGCAAGTTGAGAGAAAGTCAACTTATTGTGTTTTTCATTGATATAAATATATATATACATATATATTTATATATATATTTATTCTTTTTTTCCTTGGTGATTATCACTGAAGGTAAGTGTTGACTTTTAATACTGTGTTGGGCAAGGAGCTGGAGCGGCAGGTTGACCGAAAGTTGTTGCATGTGCGTATGGATCAGATGGGATATGCACGCAGTCACTGCATTATACTGTGCGCTCAACAGATTGAGTGTGTTGAGATTGGAGTGAGATGACTAGAGCCACTTTGTGTGGGTCAGTCTGCTGCCAGAAGGCCAAAGACTGAGCTGTAGACAGACTAAAGGCAGAAAAGGGAAGAAAGACAGAGTGGAACGGAGGAGCGAGTGAAAGTGGACAAAGAAGGTAGAGATGGAAGGAACCAGGTTCGTGTGTGTGTGTGTATGTGGGTGCCTGAGAGAGACAGAGAGAGAGAGGGTGCTGGCAGCTCATTACACTAATGCACTGGTCCCTAAGGGAGTCCCCCCCCCATTCCCTTTCTCTGTTCACCCCTCCTCTTCCAGTGCTGGCAAGAGCTACATGCAGTCTAGGACCATCACCTACCCTCACTTTCTCTCCCTCTCACACACACACACACACACACGCACACACACACACACACACACACACACACCCCTCCTGAAGACATGTCACACTCTGAGTGTGCAACATGAGAGAACTGCCTGTCCTGTGCTCTTGGCTGGATGCTGGGGAGGAACAGTGCGTTTTGCAGATGGCGAGCAGGGGGGACTGTTGTGTGGCTCAGGTTTGAAGGGTGTTGTGTTGAAGTAAAAGCCGGGATGTTCAGCAGGCGACCAGAGCTAAATAGTGGCAAGCTGAGATATGGGCAGAGCTGAGCTCACCTCTCAGGAAATTGACAGAAAGCTTTTTTTTTCCTTTTTGTTGTTACAACTTCTCTCTAAAAGCAGAAGTGGATCAGACACTTGCATGTTTATCGTCTACGTCGTGTATGTTGATGAATTTTCAGGCAACTTCAGTATATATTTCAGCAGTGTGTGAGTGTAAATTGCAAAAGCTTTGTGCATTAGCATCTGATGGCATTGTCTTTCTTGCTGTGCAGGGGACCATGGTTATGTTGAAGATCTCCGCTTTCCTCGTTGCCTACGCTCTGGTCATTTGCCAGATGTACTGCTCACAAGCCGCCCCTGCCAGGTGAGAACTGCTCAACATTCCTCATCTCACACTTCACATCCATCACTGATGTGCATTTTACAGAAAGGAAGAAAAATGTGTGGAAAAGTAGAATACACTTAAAATAGAAGTCTGTTAGATTTGCCAGCAAACAATGAGATAGAGTGAAAAAGCTGAGGAAATGTAAAAAAAATGTGCTAACATTTTTCTCTGTGAGAGCAGGATACTGTTGTTTCTTCTTTGAAATGTATGTATGTATGTATATAAGGAATACTGACATAAAGAATTGAAAAGAGTGAAAATAAAAAAGTCGCAGTTTGTGCAGTGATAAAGGATGCGCCTGCACACAAACTATAAATAAACGTGTTCTTGTTTACCTCAATAATTAATGTTACTACATTTAAACTCAATTGGAATTACATAGATGTGATAGTGTACTTGGATGAAAATTGGAAGAAAATTCATATTTTATTTTGTTCTAATCTAATTGGCTGCAGCTGCTCTCGTTTTTTTGACTGATGAGAATAAAAATGAAATAAGAAAAGTGAAAAAGGATGAAGAATCAACATGTAATTCACTTAAGTTCGAGAAAAACGCAAGCTATGTATTTAGTGAATGGGGATTCAAGCCACTCCCTATACTGTTCCTATGAAGCAATCGATTTAGTAATAAATCTTAAGCCGGTTGCACATCAGCCCTTCTCTCAGATGGGGCACTTTCTGCAGATTGTTTCCCCGTGTTGGCCGACGGCCCTCCAACTCAGACGTCATCCCTCTCTGAGGTGGTGACGTCCCAGCCAACCCCCCTGACCCGTCCTATCTATCCAGCCAGTCCACCAGCACCCTACCCCACCCTAACCCCCACATATACGTACATCAGCCCCACCCTCGCTTTTAACTGCAGGTGATAATTCTAGCAAAGGATTTTATGCTGATCTCAATGCCTGTCCTTCCCCAAACCCCCTCACCCCTAAACCTCCCTGCTCACCCCACCTTCACAACACAGACCGGGTCTAGAGTCCATGTCAGACCGAGTCACGCTCACGGACTACGAGGCTCGAAGGTTACTCAACGCCATCGTGAAGGAGTTTGTCCAGATGACAGCAGAGGAGATGGAGCAGCAGGCAACTGAAGGAAACAGGTACAGAGGAGCCGTCCTTATTTTAGCTGTTTTTTTTATGAAGCACTTTAATGTTTTTTTTTTCCAGTGCAGAGAATCAGCCAGTGAAAAGGTAGTCAGGTAACTGCATAGCAAACTAAACTTCTCTGGCCTCTGCCTTGCTGCACTTTATGACAAAATATGACAATTTTCTGGTTTTACAATTGACATCCCTGAGGACGCGTCTTTTTTTTAATGTCCCACCTCAATCAGACATAGAGGTATGTGTTTACAGCAGACCAACAGAGGGGAAAAAAATAAATGTCTCCAAGACATATAGATTATAATTCAATCACAAATGTCCCTATTCTCTGTCATGACCCTGCTCCTGCATGGATCAGTTTGATTTTGACCTTGTTTGAAGGGGCTATTTCCAGCCTGCCTGCCTGCCGGGCATGTGAGCAGTGTTTGCCTAACGGAACGAATTAGTGTGCATGATGTCCATTAAGTAGAGCTGCATGACAGTGGGGAGCGACTGGTTTCTGTGTGTTCTGTGGGTGTAAAGGATGTGAAAAGAGGAGATGGTGAGGGTGAGGGCGCTGGCGCATGAGGGGATGGATGACAGGTTCTTTGACTGATGCGATGGGGATAAAAGCATGATGCTAGTCGGAGGGATTTTTTTGATACCTCTAACGGCATGAGAAATGCATGTGAGAGAAACAGTGTGTGAGCAGAAGGAGAAAGGCAGAAAGCGATGAAGAAACTTTTTGGCTGCATGTTTTCCAATATCTATGAGCCTGTTCTCTGCATGTGTTTTGTGTGTCCCCTCCCCGACAGCATGGACAGGCCCCTAACCAAGCGCTGCTCCAACCTCAGCACCTGTGTGTTGGGCAAACTGTCTCAGGAGCTGCACAAGTTGCAGACGTTCCCACGCACAAACGTCGGAGCAGGAACGCCTGGCAAGAAGCGCAGTGCGCCTGAGAGCGACAGCTATGCAAGCTACGGCGAGACATTTGACAGCATCTGACTCCTCCTCATCCCTCCTCCCTCCTCTAACTCCTTTCATTCCACTTCCTTTCTGATCATTTTTGGACTGGCAAGTGCATGTTGATTTTCCCTGCCTGATTGACATGGAAAGATTATGTCCTTTAACTGCAACCAACTTTCAGTCCCCTCTCCCTGACCCCGTATCCCATTTGACAGAGAATGATTTGTCCCTCTCATTGCAGACAATCAAACTTAGTTTTCATAGATGTAATTCAAGAGCCGGTTCAGACTTCCATCTCTGTGTGCTGTAACTGGAGTCATTCAGTGGCCACTCAAAGCCCCTGAACTTTAAGAGTTTAGAGCTCACTTACTGAAACCATTAATAAACAATCCACTCATACGACACTGTTTGTTGTTCAATAAACGTATTTTTCTACCAGGAGGCCTGACCTCATTGTCATTCTTAGAGGTTTTTAAAAATCACTCACTTTTTATGACTTCTATGTAAATGTGGACATAAAATAGAGGTTAAGAGCAACTGATAGGGCCCTTGACATAATTTCAAAAGCTCCCATCAAGTCTGAAGGTAAGAAAAATGACACACACGTAAAATTCTAAATTCAACATCTTTATGCTTTTCGAGTTTTTACACATGATAATGCTTTTGTTGTTCTGTGAAAATAACATTGATAAAATGCGTGTGAGAAATTCAAATCAGATCTTGGCATTAACCTATTGTTTGCTCTCCTGAAGCAGCGTTACAGCACAGAAGCGAGCCTGCAACACAGCAACCTGCGTGACTCACCGCCTGGCCGACTTCCTCAGCCGGTCAGGAGGAATGGGCAACAGCAACTTTGTCCCCACCAACGTTGGAGCCAAGGCCTTCGGCAGGCGAAGGAGAAGCATCCAGATGTAAGCACTGCAGAACCATCACAAGGTAAATAAAGTGACATATTCTCCTTCTATCAATGTTTTTACCTATATAATCAAAAAAGGAAATATGAAACACATGAAAACAACACAATTGATTAATTAAAATATGACTTGTTTGTATAATTTTGGTCTTATTCTATAAAGATTTGTAAACAGAACAAAAAATAGCAAGCAAGAACTTCCTTTTTGATTTAACATCACTTTTTGTCTGTCTTTTTTCAGGGGTTGAAAAAAGAAAACACCAGGAAAAAAAAATGAGAGCAGAAACCAACAGAAACAAAATCGAGCAGAAAATAAACACTTAACTGGCCCTTTATCCACTCTCTCACGTTCTTATGGAAAGAAAAAGACGCCACAGGACTTTTCGTCTCCATCTCCATCCTGTTAGTGAAGTCAAGTCTTTTGCTTTTGTCAAATAAGAGAAAAAAAGAGAAAAAAAAAGCACTTTAATTTATGTACAACGAACAAATGAACTCCTGGAGAAAAAAATAGTTCCTTTTTTTTATACATGACTGTCATTTAAAAATAAACTAAAAGTAGCAGTGGTTATCAGCTAAGTTTTTTCTCCTCCTCTCACCTTGTTAGAGCACATTTCCGCCTTGTGATGCTTCCCATTTGCGATCCATGCTCCTACATCTTCCATATTCCACTTTCCCCTCAAGGGTACCCTGTTTTTCCTGTGTGCCAGAGGGATGCCATTAAAGATCAGCCTACCCAAGGCCCCCCCCACAACGGCTGTTGTCTTGTGCCTTGATGTAGAACAATTTACATGAACATGATTGTACAGGTCTGATTCAAGATGATAAAGAAGCGCCGAGCAAGGATGAAGAGAATGAAGACAGATTAATATTGTAAACAATATTGTGAAAACAAATTTCAGCAAGATTAAAATGTATTTTAGATACACTCGGGTTTGGGGTACTTGTGTCATTCTTCAAAGGCATGTAAGCACTGAGGTGTAAAAACCGATTCAGAGACAGAGGCCCTGATGAGCTTCTATTTGGAAATGAATGATTAGAAGACTGACAAAAATTGTCCATCATATAAATAAATTATAAATCTAAGGTAGATTATTAGCAGAGTAAAGCGATTTGTGATTAGATAAAAAATAGATTTTTTTTTCCACTGACAAAGACAAATTGAAAATTTGTAGCTATGATCTTTTTCATTTGACAAAAAGAAATCACAGTCAGCACACCACTGTTGGGCCACAGCATAGTTTGGGTCACTTTATATGAGTCAGGGGACAGTTAGGTACAAACACATCAAAATGACTGATGTTCTCAGAGACACCGCAGCAGAATGGAAATGTCTGTAGTCATGATGACATGGGCGGTAAAAATGCATTTGGAAATAGCTTAATAAAAGGCAGTCGGACCTGCAGTGAGACTTGTTCATCTTGCCAACGCACACCACTCAATTCAGTCCAAATCACATTCTGTCTCCATTCACATAAATGTATTTTCCATACACACAAGTGCAAACATACAAAAGATGGTCTTTTTGGCATTATTGCAAAAACAGATACAACTCAGAGAACAATATACTGCACATGCTGCGTAAACATGCTGCGCTCAAGCCGACTGGCATATTTTTAATAATACAACGTGCAGTCACATCCAGGATGACTGAACATGGTGGGGTTCTCTTGTTTTTACAGCACCACTCCAATAGGTGGCATTGCAATTTGCTAAAAGTTAAGTTGGAGCACTGCAGAGTCTTACAAGTCTGACTAACGTCACAGAAGCATAAAGAAAACGTCTCCAGCTGTGACGAACGTGTCTTTTTTCTAAACCTTCTGGGGGTGTTCATTCTAAATCTTTTTTAGGGGTGCGTACATTTTTTTATTAGCACAAAAGGAAAAGCAGATCTATCTTCACCTTCAAAGTGAAATAACACAAGTGACAAAATGGCTCCATAATGTTTTTTTTTTTTTTTACACTTGTATGAACTATAATGAGATGTAAAATAATGACCTTCCAAATGAAGGGAATTATCTGCCAGTGCTTGATGTTTTGATGGGTTTTGATTTAATGAGGTAAGTACATGGTTTTAGAGAAAAGGACACATTCTTGAATGCAGTCAGTATTTCTCTGACAAAAAAAGCCAACAAGTCAGTGACTCACATAGATCTACTTACCGCATCATAAATTTCTCTGCATGAAGAAGAAATTATGAGTTCAAATCCTGGTCCAACTGCAGTAATCCAGGTACAGAAAACTAGGAAATGCTCATCTTCTCTTATGGTTCTCACTGTACAAGAGGTTTACTATGCAAGCGTAACTGGATATCTACAACACAAATATATATACAGTATATATATAAACATCGCATTCTGTGATGGATGGCAATCACGGCCAAAGGATTGAAATCATGCAAGTTGCTGCGCTCAAACTCACTTAAAGGGAGGATAAATAAAGGCCCCTCAGGTTTGGATGACAAATATATGATGCACATTTGCAAAATTGAGGGGATAATGAGCCCATTCAATAAGGGTGAAAGTTAAAAACAGGAAACACTTGATCCTATTTGGTGGCACGGATGAATGCTAAGTGAGCACCAGAGCGAATACAGGATATTTACCACTGTGTGCACTGCACCCAAGCACATGAGCAGGAAAAGGATGTATTTTTAAACATTTTAGTTACTTCAGATGAATTCCAAGTAAAAACACCAGGCATGATGTGTCCGCTCTATGGACTCTTACGGCAATCAACGATGGGTTATAAATCTAACTGTTCAACTGGATGATTTATTAATTATAGGGTCAGAGGATGTGAATAACTAATGTGTAAACGTATGCTCTTTGAGTATAAACAGAAAGGGGGATTCTATTCTATATGCTCTATTACCCCTCGAGCCTTAACCCCCTCATCTGTCAGTTGTTTTTACAGTCTTTCCAGTCGTGCTCCCTCTCAGTCTCACTATCTGTCTGGAGAAAATCAGCAGTAAAGTAGTAGCCATGCTGGAATGCACATGGAAACTTTGCCTGCATGACTGAAAGGGAAAAGAAAAATCCCACCCCCCATATATTCTGATAATTGAGGGGGGCGGGAGATTGAGGGATGGATGATTCGTGGGTTGGTTTGGTTTTAAGCTCCTTTCTCAGCAATAATCTAACAATTTCACAATGCCAATGAGAGAAGCGGTCCTAATGATGCACAGCTGCACTGAAGGGGGCCTTCAAGTCGAAAATTAGATGGTTGGTATAAGAGAAAACCGAGAAGCAAGCCCCCATCTCCAGAGAGGACGCACTACTAGTCCACTTCCCAGAAATGTACACCACAAACGCATTTCCGTACCCGAGGCTTTGGACGAGGCTCATTTTTTAATGTTTTAAAGGACTAGTTTAACATTTTGGGAAATAGGGAACCAACATTATGATGATGTCAAACTGCAGGCTTGTCTTTGTTCCAACAGCTTTTGTGTCTGAATTAAGTCTTTCTCGTTCAGTGTTTCTTTTATTTGCCCCTAAAATCACAAAGCCTGCTTGTGGTCTTTGTTTAGCTTCATCCACAGTCTCATTGTCATTCGTTTAAAGCTTGGCCTCAGAAGACTCTATAAACAGATTTTACTGATGTTTAGCAATGGCTTTGTGAAAATATATACCACATCTCAATCTATCCACAAAAAATGTCTTCTTCAATTGTTTGTTAGGGTTTGGGTTATTCCAAAAACTCATTCAAAAATCACACTGAAAAATATGGATGGCTGAAAATCCAATGCCTCTGGACAGAGTCTTATTCAACAGAGAAAGTAGGATCTTGCTGTATTGTTTAAACAAGGTAG
Organism: Trinectes maculatus; assembly: GCA_016785345.1. Lineage (NCBI taxonomy): Eukaryota > Metazoa > Chordata > Actinopteri > Pleuronectiformes > Achiridae > Trinectes > Trinectes maculatus. The sequence continues at coordinate 104,167 of JAFBJQ010001385.1, forward strand.
CTAATGTAATATCTGCGTTTAGCCAATACAGTGCTTACACAATATGTCTGTTTTGAGCAGGCTTAAACATACACTAATCCCCATAAATACCAAAATACATCAATAGCGGGACACAGAGAACTATGAATATAACTGTATGAATGAATGACTATCATATAAAATAAATAATATAAAATATTGTAAAATTGTATAGGTTGATTCTTGAAAGGATTTAATTTGTTTAGAAACTGTGAGACAATATGTGAAGATAGTACAATAGAGGCGAAGTGGACAAAACATCAGGACTTTGTTTTTCTTTTTTCTATGAATCTGTAATGATGAAGGATTACAGTCACGTTAATGTGTGTCTGTTAATGTGCATTCACGGCAACTTTCCTGGTGACTTTTCAGGAAATTAGGTCAAATGCATGAGGAAATTAGTTGTTTTCGTTCAGATTTAAACTAAAGCTAATATTTATAGACTCCATATAGTGTCGCAGGCCCTTGTGTGCACACCGGGGGATGCGTGAGGAACAGCCCCCTTCACTTAATCACATAGTAATTATTCAAGAATACGTAGTGATATAAAATGTACTAACAGACCAGCTGAGTCTTTCTCATAATGGGAAACAGCCGACTGCTGTTTATATTTTCACTTTCTTTCCTCATTTCTAACGGTCCCAATTTTTCCATAAGGTAGTCATTTCCAAGGCCGACGTGAAACCAGACACCCAGGCACACTCATGGTGAAGGGCCAGAAACAACACAGGGCCGACTCGACATCCTCTCACCTTCCCCAAATCTCCCTTTCCCTCTTGTGCGACTGTTCCTGGGAAGGTAAACACCTATTCAGCGTGTCAGAAATGGGATTTCATTCTGCTGCCATGGCAGTTCCTTCATCTGGCCCTCCTCTCTGTCCCTCCCTCTATTTCCCTCCCTCTCTTTCCCTCTCCTCCCCTCACTCTCTTTGCTGCCACATCTGGAACCCAGCCTCTCTTTTATTTATGTGGTCTGTCTGTCTTTCTTTTCTGCCTTTTTTTTCCAAGTCCTATTTGAAAGTCTTTTACCTTGTGTTGTTGGCAGTTTCTCTACATCTGATGAGGTCTGCAATTACATCTCGCCATAACTGGTCACTCTGCAATTACATGGCCCACCACAGAATCGCTCTCCCCCCCTTCTCCGAGCTGCACCGCTGCTCATATGGCAGACCGAAATAGAAGAGTTTCATGTCTGTTTGGACGGCAGCCCAGCTGAAACTATGCTCCACTGCTTGACTGACAGTGGGATGTGAGCGTTTTCTCCCCAAGAAAAAAAAAGAAGCTTAAAGGCCGGTCACGTTTAGACATTTAGAGCAGTCTCACTTCTGCAGGCTTCAGTGGTGGTTGGCCCAGCTGGGCTCCAAGAAGGGAAACAGGGCAAGTCACAGACAAGAGTTAGAGGGAGTGAAAGAGAGGACAAAGACAGACAGGATGCAAGGGACAAGAGCCATGAGCTGAACTACAAACCATCTTGGGAACATTTCATCTTTTGGGTGCTGACCAAGAGAATGGGTAAGTTTGGAAATCAGTTCAGTCTTATCTCAAGTTCTGGGAAAAGGGAAATGATGCTGTGAGCAAATAAAACTGTAAAATCTGTCAGATATATGAGGCTGATTTCAATATTCAATTAATTCAACTCATTCATGCTTTGCCTGTCATAACTTCCAAACTTGTTCAGTAGCACTGCAGTTGCCCGTTGGTGACAGACTTTACAACAGAGTCTTTTCCAATTGGTGATTCAGTTATTATATTGTGCTAAGTGCCTGCAGTGCTTTCAAGCCACTGCACTTAATAGGCGGTGAATAAACTGATGTCAAAGCCCTTTTTCTCATGAGGCGACTTTTCTTGACCAGTGTCCAACTCTGCTTTTTATCACATAGACCTTGGAAATTTTCTAAAGATGTTGGTAGCATTTAATGTAAAAGCTTTAAAGCTTGATTTAAAAACAACAACAACAAAAAAAACCCCACCAACACTGATCATCTGGACACTGTTGTTAAAGTTGCCCCTTTGGACTGGACTATCTATCTGTCTATCTATCTATCTATCTATCTGTCTATCTATCTATCTATCTATCTATCTATCTATCTATCTATCTATCTATCTATCTATCTATCTATCTATCTATCTATCTATCTATCTATCTATCTATCTATAACAACAACAAAAAAAACCCCACCAACACTGATCATCTGGACACTGTTGTTAAAGTTGCCCCTCTGGACTGGACTATCTATCTATCTATCTATCTATCTATCTATCTATCTATCTATCTATCTATCTATCTATCTATCTATCTATCTATCTATCTATCTATCTATCTATCTGTTTTATGTTTTACAGTATCATTCTTGCCAAGTTCAGAAGAAACACTGGTCACCTGTTGGACCATCTCCTTACATCAATATCGATCACTTGCTGCTTAATACTCAACTGTGTTCACTGGTCACTGGGTGAGTGAGTCTGGTGTTTAGTGCTGTGTGAGCAGCATACAGTGAGTTTTATAGAGATGCTGGAAAAAAAAAGTCCTGAGAGTGAGTCTGTGCAGTAAAAAACGAAACAATGAGCTCAAAGACACTAAAACCTCACCGAGCTGCAGGGAACTGCTGGTTCAGGTGATACTGAGTCCCTCACTCAGAATCACACCTGTTACATAATACATACTAAATGTTTATGTCAAGAAATACTATTAAATAAAAAGTATGCAGCTTTAAGTTTAGTAAAGGCCTGGAAAGTAAAGGATAAAACCAACTTTTTTCATGGAGCCCTGCTGATTAAGCCCAGTGACAGAGGGGTCACACGTAAATCATTATAAAGCTAGTAGGGGATAGCTCTGTTAACATCCTAACACGCACTACGATACACCGCTGCCTTGACGATGGCAGATGAGCGCACCAACTTGTAATCACCGACACAGTACACGGTCGTGAGAACTTGCACTTGCTAATTGATGCTACGAGGAAAACAATGAGTGGTCCTCTCGAGATGCTGCTCAGTGCTCTCAGATGGAAACTATGTGATGTATTTGTTCTGAGTCATGCAGGAGCAGAACTCCATAGTGACTATGGCTGATTGGAGTATAGGCTGATCTGGTTTGTGTGGGCGTGATGGTAGTGGAGACCGTGGAAAACAACAAAGATTACAGCCAGGCTGATGGTAATGATGAGCACACAGCCACCACATGTCTTTACTACAGGCCTGTGTTTGTGTGATGTGGTAGTAGAGAGTTGCGTGTTTAAGAGAGAGAGAGAATTAGAGATTGCAAGAAAGCTGGCTCATTATGTTTTTTTCCATCTGTGCTCACTGGGCCTGTATTGGACTGCATTAGAGTTTTGGATGAATGTGCTGTGTTTGTCTCAACATGAGTAAGTGCATATGGCTCAGATCTATGCATTTGATCTTGGTTGGTCCTCTGCTTTTTTAGGGGGGGTTTTCTTGCCCAGTTTCAGTGTCCTTCACCTGCCCCTGCTGACATTACATCACATCATCATCATCAGGTGAAAATCCTGACTTTGTCAGTGCTTGTCGGTTTATAATAAAACATCTGCAACAAAAAACAAACGACATTCCGGTTAGCCTCATATGTACTTGAAGTTTCGGCACGGTAAATGTCATGGTCTGCTCGAATGACTACAATGTCATGGTGTGGATGTTGGCATGCTGATTATAACAGTTGTCTTAAAGCCAGTCTACACAGTCTTGTTTCTTTGTGGAGAACATTGAGATGCATCCTGTGTATTATCTCCTGGTATTATGTGTATTATCTCAGTCAGTTCAAGTCCCATGGTGTTGTACAGACCTCCAAGGAATTATGGGAGACCGAATTTGCAGAAAATACATAAAGACTTAATTAAACCCGTAATCCATCTACATTGTTGTGCTCTGTTGCATTTGTATCTGGTCTAGCCTGAGTCTCACACATGAGCAGGCCTTGCATTTGGTTCCTCCACACAACATGTAGAACATGACTGTAACCATTTAGAGATAATAATAACCTATATGAGGTCAGGCTGTGGGTGCGATTTGACGCTCTTCTCATTCCTATGAGCTAATTACAGATTAGCGTCACTTGTGTTCAGTTAAAAGTATTATTTAAAAAGGCCTGTCCTTCAAAATGGCTTATACGGCTCATTTAACACCAGTTGGTGACGAGTTATGACAACTGCTTCCTTTAAACATCTGTTTAGCACTTTTACCTAAATGTCTGGATAGAGAGAAATCTGGGTGTTCATTAAACTCTGTTGTGCATTCTCCTCCTGGCTGCATGGTGAACAGCTGAGGAGGGTGTGGCACAGCCTCTTTATCAAGAACCTCACATGCAGGTGTGGCCCTCACACTGTTTAATTACGTTTGTCTCCCAGGGTGTGGAGTCTCACAGCTTCCTCTACAATAATCAACCCTCAGTCTCATCCCTGCCATCACTATCTGGAGACATTCATTTGTCATTTAGAAAGTGATGTGAAGCTTTTCTCCTTGTTAAGTGCGGCTTTGGAATTGTTTAAGAGCCAATATTTATGTGGGTCAAAGGGTCACATTTGGAAACATTCCTGGCCGTCTTGTTTTCCAGTAGGCAGAGAGTTTCTTGCACGTGCGCCTTTTTTGAGGACATTAAACTTGATCTGATTTAGCATTGGTTAGGGTTCTGTAGGATGACATCTATTCACCAATGATTGGTTGTTTCTCCAAAATCGCTGACAGGGGTTCTATCTGCATTTGAGCTGAGATAGTAGATGATCTTGTTCGTGCGAGTTCACATATTGGTCACTAAATTTAATTATCTGTTTTAAATGTCAGAATATCACTGACAACATTAGCAAGTACTTTGCTCATGCAGACTGATGAGCACTCACTATGACTGAAGGTATAACTGAACTTAGTGACCACAGCTAAAGCTGGGAACACGATGCTGCTCTTGGCTCCTCACTAGTCTGGTTTTTGAGAAACTATTGCCAGAACGTTGTGTTCTCAAACTATCCTGGTCACAATGATCTATTTTTAATGCTTAACAGAGGAACTTTTCATTTCATGCATCAAGAACTGTATATGTGCTCCTCTATAGCTGCAAACATCAAGTTGATTTACATTCACTAAGTTCACTGGACAAGTATCTGTCGCTCTCCTTTAGCTTCTTTCTTCTGGATGAAATATTTTTATTTCTTTCTTAGTTGTTATTTTTCCATTACGCCTCTTTGTGCTTGTGTGGCCTTGCTGTAGTCAGGACCGGGTCATTTTGGGTCTCGTCCCACAAGTCTCTGATGCAGTTCTGCCTGTCCTCAAGATGTTTCAATGCAGATGTCAACTATTTGATTTCTTAAGTGAGAAAAACAACAGCTTTAAGATCTTTATTTGATTATTTTGCCTTTATTGTTATGCTTTTTCTACCACATTTCAAACATTATCTATGTTATTGATTATCTAATTACCATAATTACACAAATGCCACTGAGTGCAAACTTGTAGCTTCAATACAAATTGGTTTTGTTGAGATCTGAACATTCAAATGAAAAAAAAGAAAAAAAGACCAATTAGTGTAGGTGTACCTCAGTTGATAGTGTGGTTTGATATGCTAAACCTGGTGTCTCGTGGTGATACTCCTTGAATGGCATCAGCACTGAAATCAATGTATGTGAATATGTTGATATGAAAGGGTCACATTAATGTGCTGCCTTTTCCAGTCAGGTAACATGAAAATGTAATGAAAGACTTGAGTGGGTGTTTGCAAGGTGTAGGTTGCTTTCATTCATGTTCTAATGATGGTACCTCTTTTAATGATGGTACTACTACTACTAGGTCCCAGTGGGTTTTTTTGGCAGCCATTTCAATATCTGATATTTTTAATCTAATTTTAGTCGATGAAAACTCAAAAAGGTTTTAGTTTAGTTTTAGTCGCTATAAGTCTTTTAACAAATTAATTTAGGTCAATAAGTATTGGAAATGTTGAAACCTGTTGTAACAGGTTGTATCAAGTATTGCAATTCATAAAACAACAGGTAACCTTATTGCTTTTGCATAATAACAAATAATTTACCACGCCCCTTGGTTGACGCTGCCTCCATGGTCCATCAATTAATTAATAAACTCAATTGTGTGTCTGTGTGTGTGACGAGTGACTGGTGTGTTGTGCAGAATGTGCGCAGCATGCCAGGTGGTGGGCGTGACCAAATAGGATGCAGCAGCACTGCTGCTATTTTTTTAGCTTTTGACAAACAGATTACACGCACAATAGGCAGAAATGTCATGAATTTTGAATGTCTGACAGACCAACCACTAATATTTTCATCTAGTCTCGTCTTGTCAATGAAAACTCACACACGTCTTGTCATGTTTTAGTCATTAAAGAGCCATGTTTAGCTCGTCACCATCTCGTTATTGTCATGAAAAGAGGGGGCATCAACGAAATTATTTTGTCATCGTCATTGTTGACGAAAACAACACTGCTAAGTGCAAACCTACAAATGTGATAACACTGCATCACTCGCACAGCAATGGCAGCATCAACAGTAATCACATAAAACTGTGTGAAACACTAACAGATGTAGTTTGGTGTAAAACACACTCGGTTGTTCTGTTGATCTAAAACGTAACTATCCAAGAATGAGTCCTATTAATGATAAAGGAAGAACTCAGCAAACTTTTGTTGCTGTGTGCGGGCAGTTCTGACATGGATGTTGGTTGAAAAGCTGACACAGCATTTAAATTACGTGGGAGCACAACATGAAGCAGCGCCAATGAATCTCACAAGAAAGCTCTACTTTAATCTTCCCTACCTCACAAAATATAGACCCTGCACGTGCGTCACATGGTCACGTGTACATCTTTGATGCTGTTTTACTGAGGGTAAGGGTGACTGTTGACACATCACTGCAGTTATCATTCATAGCTCACTGGAGGTTCTCCCTTTGCAGTGGGGACTCAATTAGGGGAGTGCAGGTATAAATTTTTGCGTAGGTGGGCCCAATATGGCAGCCACGCTGGGGCCCAAGGCTGAGGGATAAATCAATATCAGACTGCTTGAATTAGAGCGTCAGCTTTGAGCTTCTCTTGCGTCAACCTCTTTGCTTCTCTTTCTCTTTCTTCCATCTCCATCTGTTAATTGGCGGAAGGTCATGGCTTTCTGGGCCTCAGTCAATTTATCTGTCTTTTCTGTGATTTTCATCTACTGCATTTGCTCTGTGGCCCCTGTTACAGTTCAGTTGGAAGATCATGGGAGGAAATGGGCGCTTTTGTACTAAGGCTCATCTGTGTGTTGTGTGATTCACAGAAGAAAGAAAGGTCAGCGCTCCCCATGTCTTGATGCTGTTGAGAGCACCTCAGGGAGCCACATGATGTGATGACTTCTTCTCTCTGGTGGTGTCCTTTTCTGTTTTGCTAACCTCTACACCCTCACTACTACTGTCTACTTGTGGCTCGTAGCGCTTCATTCAACAGCAATAGCTGCTGTCAGGAGAGGCGTTTGAGAAGGTTTAACAAAAGTACGTTTTATGAATGAAAAGATGATTAGCATCTAATAATGGTTTCCATTATTTGTTTTTCTGATTACTTACTAATAAATAGTTTTACTATTGAGCGACCCATTAATGAACTGAATACTTATTTCAGGTATAGATGTACTCACTATGTATTTTATAGCTTTAAACAGAAACTGAGCCGTTTAAGTTTTGTGCTTTTACTGCAAATTCCATTGTTATTTTCATGTCCCCACTACAATAAATTTAACCTACAATAAAACTCAAATTGTCTGTGAGACCAAAGCTGATCATACAAAATGGCTCATATCTTATTTTCAAATCATACTTTCAGGTATTTATCTCGCTGACTATTCTGCATATCTCAAATAAGACACGCCGGACTGTTTTACAGACTTAATTACCCAGAAAACTCTCAAACGTTGCACTTTAAAGCCTGAGGTGGAGAAAATGGCCCTTGCACATGGTTTTCTGCAGCTGATATTTACTTATCACTCTGAAGTCATGTGTATCCCATTTACTCCAGGCCGTAGTTCAGTGCTGGGATAATAGTCGTAAGGACAACGCCTTGAAAAAAAATTTCACCCTGCCCTGAAGTGCTGCCTCTGTTCTTCAGCTTAGATCTGGGCAGTGGACCTATCTTCCACCCCTGATTCTTATTCCTCCATTCTCCCCTTAACCCGCCCCCCAACACACACACACGCAGCCCACCTCATTTACTCCCGCCTCCTAATGTCAAACAGCTGTAGCATTGACTCGAAAGGAATTGCTGCTATTACGTCCACCTCCCTTCCCTCTGTGCTCTCTTTTTCTCAAGCATTTTGTGAGCGGCCCTTAATCTCAGGTCACTCACTGGCACAAGTGTGATGGCTAAACCAAGTATCCATTCGAGGCTTATTTATGATGCAGGCGTAGGATATGAGGTCATGAAATTACATTGTATGTGCCCGTGGGTGGAGACGTATAGAGAGACAGCTGGCTATAAATTGTGTGTATGGATCGTACTTAACTCCAAGTTGCCTGGTCTTTTGGCATGTATAGCTTGGCCGTAACTGGTCAACCGCCTTTGCCAAGGCACTTCATCTAACTGAAGGAGTGGCGTGACATAAAAGATGAGGTCACTCTCCCAGCTGATTGACGGGGGAAGATCAGGCAGTGATGCTGAGGGTTGAGAAGTCCTGCTGCTGTCGGGAATCTGCTTCAAATGATTTGGCCAATTGCCTGAGGTCCAACCTGGAAGCTGACGACAACAATTTCTAAAGAATTAAAGCTTTAAAAGTTTGAACACGATGTTCAAGACAGAATGGAAAAAAGCTACACACATGCTATTGCTTGACAGTATCTTGAAATGGTGTCAAATTATTCCAATTATTATTCCAACTAGTATATCTATATGTCTCAGAACCAACATATGGTGTCTACTACCATCTTAACCAGAATATCTGTGCACACGTAAACACTCAGAGGGTGAACGCCAGCTCCTCTGTACTGAGCAACATATTTGTAATTTAAACGCATAAACATTTCTCTTGTGATGTTTATATATGTGGTTGTCCGGGGGAAACCAAGTGGTCGCCACCCCCTTTTGCACAAATCCTTTGGCACTTTTTGGAAACACTGGCCACATTTCTCGTGATGCTGTGGTTTTATTTGGTGCTGCATTCGGGATCGGGTTTGGTTTGGTATTCCGCATTAGCTGAATCTGGGTTTTGACAAAGGCCCAGTCAGTAAAACCACACGTTTTCAAATCGATGCACTTCTGTCTCCTGGTTTTAAACCTCAGTGTTTGTTTCTTGGACCCAAGATGACTCAGCAGATATTTAATAGGAGAAAAGTGGTTTCTACTTTTGTTAGTTGGAGCTGGCGACTGCTCATCTCTGGTTTTCCCCTCTCCTTAGCCGCGAGTGTTGCTTATTTGCTGTCATATTCTGTCTCTGAGGTGGGTGTGGTTAGATTTACGTCATACTCAAAACCACCCTTTAATCTTGTTATTTTACACACCACATTGGCTTATTACTTGCTGACCTCTCAGATCGCGTCCACGTCTTGAACATTCATTGCAGTTAAACTCAGCGAAAGCAAAGTATAGACGGTGGTTTTATGAGACTGCTGTAAATTACGACTCAATGTACTTGCTGTGTGTTAAGTACAGAGGGTGGTGACAGAATACTCTGTTAGCAACATGTGTCAAGTTGCTCCAGCTGATTATAGTCATATACCCTAGCTTTACCTGACCACGTTGTAAGCCTGTGTCCAATTATGTCAGTCTGGCTCCCTATTAGCCATGTGGTGTGTGTTTGTGCCTCTCTGCAGGCCGAACTTATTCATTATTAAGCAGCTCCTGATGTTGTGCTGGCCGCCACCGCTCCGGTGTCAGGTACCCTCACGGATCCCCTTCACTGAAGCAGACTGAGTGAGGATCCAGTTCCAGTCTCTGTGTCCAGCTGAAGCTGCTCCTGAAGCCACTGAACTTCGCTCCAGAACCTTTTGTTAGCTCTGGATCTGGCCTCTCCTCGGGCTGATTTCCCAGTTATTTACTTGGTGAACTGTTTTCGATCTGGGAGGTTTAAAATGCATTTGGATATTTCTCTTGGCGACAAGTCGGGGCTGTTTGAGCTCTGAGGAGGTATGGTGCTGCTATCGTTTCTTTTTTCCTCTTCAAAATGAGAATTACGTGTACTTGACCATAAAGTACCAAGACAACAGTGCATTTAGCAGGCCTGTGGTAAAGCAGTATAGTTATTTATGCTGCTAAATTTAATCTGCTTTGTGGAAAACGTGTCCCAGGCTCCTTTGGTGTCTGACGGAGAATTGGGCAGAGGCTGGTGTCATTACTCCTGCCTTTAAGTGTAACTGCTGTGAGTTGTAGTGATCTGTCCGCTTTTGTTAGGGTGACATTAAACAGGGTGGTCGCAGACTATACTCTGGGTTACAGGTCTTTGTGTATTTGGTGGTGCAACTTGACTCCATCTGATCTCATCTCCACAAGCTAAGTTGGTTGCCTCGGAACCCCTTGATGGCAGAGCAATCAGCTTCCATATTATTATGCCAAAGGAAAAAATTCTCCCAGACCTAAATAGATTGAACAGCTTTGGCCTTACAAGGTAATCTTCTAAATTCATCCAGACAGGAGTGTGTTAGGGACATTTTCATATCCCAAACTGGTGCACACACAGACTCGAGGGTAATTAAGACATCCAAGACAAAACCAAAATTGGCCTAATTTAACGTTTTTTATGGAGCCCCTGTATTATATGTACGTCTAAGAATAGCTTTAAGTGTGTCTGAGGTTAAGAAAAAGCACTTCAATGTGTACTATTGTTATCATGTTGAGGCTGTACTACTGGCACTTAATCACTTTTTCATTTCTTAATAAGCTTGCAGTAAAGTCTGTCGAGTTAGAGACTTGACAGAGTTGAGTCGATGGTTCATTAAGACCCGGTGAGCTGGCAAATGAAGACAGGGATTAACTTCCAGTGCAGGTGTGAACTCACCATAAAGTCACCTGCGTACTACACCATCACCACCTACATGCTTACAGATGAGATACCATATATTGGCCGGTCACTTCCAGAACAAGTAAACTTTTTTTTGTAAAGAAGTAGGACGTTTCTGCAGTGCCTCCAGGTAACAGGGGAAGGGGAAGAGTAAAACTGTGGTTCAGCTGTCAGTATGCAACTGTGGGAACCATTTCACATGTCAAGCAAGTCCATCCACTCAGCAGCAGAGGATGGTGACAGAGGCTGAACAATAACCAACTCTCTCCATCTGCAGTCAAAACTACTCAGCTGCTCCATTAAGGAGACATTCTGATACTCCCCCTTTCACTGTCCCCCACTTTTTCACACTTTTATCCCACAGAACTATTTCAGCCCTATAGAAACTTTCAGTCACCTCACATTCACTTATTTTTTTTCAGTTCAAATCTTAATTGACTCAGCAAATTGTTGCAGTCACTGGAAGGAATACTGTCCCAACAATCAATATAATCAACACAGCACATAAGAGTCTCTTATGGAATAGTATGTGTTGCATGGTAACTTGCTGGCTGCAAATTAAACACTTAATTTAAGCACTTTGGATAAAAGCACAACACAACTGCAGTCCAAAGGAGTCTCTAACTGTTACATACAGTGTTAACTGTCATGTGCAATCTTGTACGTTGCACGTTTTTAATGCTGTTTGCAAACCAGATTTTTGTGCAGGATAAGAAAGTTGTAAATGTTGCTCAGCATATTTCACTTATAATATACAGATTTTTTTAAATTTCTGTTACAGTTAAACAATTATGTATTTTGGCAACAGCAAGTAACAGAGTGTTTGCACAGTTGCATATTGCTACCTGCTTTACCCCGGATCCATCTCCCACATCTCCCCTTGTTATCCTCTCCACTTCTTTCAACTCTTTCAGTGTGTTTCTCATACACAGTGCAGCCACTTTTTGTCGTATCAAGATATGGTAATAGGAAGAGTGCTTCCTCTCCATCCGCCCACATATTTATTCCTAACATCGTGCTATGTCAATCTCAAACCTGTGATGCTCCTGAAGCCCCTGTCACCATCCCCTCAGGCATGTCAACATACTGACACTGTTTTTGTATCATTAGCCACAAAACTCTGGAAGATAGTTTTGTGTGTCTTTAAAAGCAATCCATGTTCCAGTGTTGTGAAAGAACAACAGCCATCCTTGCTGTGTCAACATATAGTTCTGTGTTGTGTCCTCGCATGCAAACAAAACAAAGCGAACAGATGAATCTGGAGATAACTGCAGGAGCTGTCAGTGTCTTCACTGGTGTTTCCCAGTGTGTTTGACTACAGTGTCAGAAATCTTTGAGGAAAAATGTGAAGAATGCATTATTTTTGACAGACCACTGGAAGACCTAGGCGTAGGCAGAAGATCTCTTTAAATACAGGACTCATTTTCAGTGTCCTTGTGTATATTTGTGGATGCATGTATAATAAATATCAAATATTGTAGCAGTTCACAACACATCACATGTATCTGCAGGATTAGTCTGAAATCTGATTGAAAAGATGTGAGATTGTAAGATTACACAATTCAGTGCAGGCACAACTTGACTACAAAAGTTCTTGGCAGGAACCATTTGCTCTTCAAAGAGGTGATTAGAGAGGCTGGGCAACACATAGCAGACTCTGATCTGGCCAGCCAATCAAGACAGTACAACAGTGGTCCAAGAGAGTGTACAAGAAAAAAACTTTTTTTTTCTTCTACAGAAATCAATGAGATAAAAAAATCATTATTTTTAAATAAATTTAAAAAGTAATAAGCTTGCATGAAAGATAAAGCTTAAAAAACATCATACTTGTTTAACTCTTTATATTAGCAAATGTAATGAAGCTATGTGTTAAGATACGTGTGGCAAAACAAAAAACAAACTTAAAATAAATTGGCCATGCCAATGTTATCTGTGGAATGTTCTACATTTAGACCTACAGAGATTATGTAAAGAGGGCAGTTGTGTCTGGCGAAAGAAGAATGTCCTTGTATGTCTGGCTCAGTGTCAACAAAAGACTGATGTACATCAATAAGACCCATCAATGGATTTTGTACAGGTTAATGTATAGTACAGGTTATCTCAGAACCTCAGGAATTATCATGACTATTATCATGACGTTTGCTATAATGGTCTGATTAGAACTGAGTACAAACAGCTTTAGTCGTAAAGTTGACATAGAGAAAAACGAGCTGACAACATTCATGCAGTAGCAGTTGACAGTAGACATAATAGGACTGGCCTGCGTCAGCCTCATTGTCTGGGTACAAGGGCCTACTTTTAGCAAACCCACTGTGTGTGGGACAGGAATGTTGGGTCCGTGGCTCAGCACAGCCTGATTCCAGCTTGTTCCCACCCAACTACCCATGCAGTACCCAGCCTGCCCTGCCTTCCCTGCCACATGACAGCTCTGTAGTGAGTCTGTCTCCTCCTCTGAACCCAGTCTCCAGACCATTGACAAGACTTGAGCAGCACGGCACCACTGAGTTGCCCAAGCAGATCATGTTGACTGTGTTTAAAGGCCAAAGGCCAGAGACAAGGCTTTTAGTTGCTGCTTTTTTTCAGTCTTTGTGAGCTAGGACAGCAGCAGGAGGAGAAACATTTTATACTTAATCAGCACTTTTGAAATCGAGCCAAACCATAAGGAATCACTCCTGAGACAACAAGGGTATTAAAATTTGGACAGCATAGCCTGACTCACTCCTAAACTGCATCACACTAGTGCATCCTGGTTTGGGCCTCTCAAAATGGTGAGTGGCTCCATTCCTTTCTACTGCTTTTCTTCAACGTTCGATTTCCCATTGTTTTTGTCAAACAGAGATTTATTGTTTTTGGCACAACAATAAAGTTAAGCTACAGTGGTGTGATACTTTGTTTTCCGCAGCCCAGTTGTTGTATTCATTTAGCGGTTTTGCCCAGAATCTGCAAGATGCACTCTGCTTAACCGCGGGATTTTATAAAAAGCTTGACTGGTGATAGTTGCCTGGCAGAACTTACTACTCCACTGGCCTCATGCCATCGCTGTGTCATTTTGAAGTCATCAGATTCATGGCAATCAGAGCAATCAACACCTCATGTCAGCCAAAGACTGAAGTTTGATGAGGACAGTAGTTATTATCTTGGGCGTCTTTCCCACCTCTGCTATCAACCTTTTGATATGAATCCATTGGTACTGTGTAATGCTGGGAAATGTTCAATCAGTGGCATGTTTGTCCTAAAAGACTCGTCAAAGCTGTAAAATCTGAAACACAAAATGAATCATAGTACAACAGTCTACTTCCCTGTCCATAGAAAACAGGTGAGCAAGTTGTTAGGGATTATTTTGTAATCTTGGATGTTGTGTCACGTTCATCATCTCAAATGTCATTAAAATTTTGACCAGGCATTCTGGGTTTACTTACTGTGTTTCAGTGAATAAAACAGTGTTTGGCTGTTTAGCCCATCTCAGTCTAGCTGTTAAGACAGGCAGGATATACAGTGTGAAGGCTACTGGGCCATGATGAGGAAGAATCCAGATAATGCTTGTGTTAAAAGCAAAGTTTGTGCGAGTCTAACTAGAAACAGACTTAATACATAACATCACTGGAAAACTGCAAGTGACAGAAACATGCTCACAAAGACACACAGACATTAAACTCCCCTCTACACACATGCAAGGAATAAATACAAGTGCTGCAGTAAATCTGGAACGCACTCCCTAGTGATTTCCCCTACACACACGAGTCACTGAGTGGTTGTTATTTTACCCGGCATGTAACATGAGGCTGAGACAGAGGTGTCCTTTGTTTGGCTTACCTACAACCAATACATTCTCCACGGCAACAGAACCAGGAAACCCACAGGACCACTCAGATTTCAGCCCAGACATGAAAAGAAATGTCCAGCACAGCAAGAAAATTAGGCAGGATCTCGTCAAATCTGACCATCTGCGTAGGAAACTCATATTTCTGCAGCACTTGCAGGCTTAATGCACTTGGGGATGTTTTAACTGCTTTGCCTGCAGATTCAGTCAAATGCATTCATTATTTAATGCAAAAAAAATGCACTGTTGCATTGCTTACACTTCCACAATAGCACTGACTAAATCATGTGGGATGCTCTGGAAGAAACATTCTCAGGAACACAGAGGACCACACATTCGCACACCTCCTCATGCATCTCACTTGGAGTCCACTCAGAGCAGAATGACAGAGATCACTTCCAGGTAAATGGTCCTTAACACAGCACTTAGTGGGTCATTCTAAGTGCTCAGGACTGAATTGCTTGATTGGACAACTGATCTCCATTTGTATGATGCTTCAGACAAGAGAGCTGTAAAAAGTCGGAGGCACATAATGGAAACTGCAGGTTCTGTGTCGCATTGGCTATGACCCTGTGTTCAATTAGAATATTCAGTAATTAATCCACACCCTTGTTGGTCTAATCTAATGGTGCAATTCTACCAACACATCTTCAATGGTTTCCCAGCCTACTCCTTTAGAAAGTGCAAAAGTTGTCTACTTTTCCCAAACACAGGGTTTTTACTGTCAGTCTTCCTGACTGCCATCGTCCTGGCACAGTAGTGATATAATTTCTGATTCGCTCTGATGCTCTCTCTGAAAATGGCCCTGGAGGAGCCAATGCCAAGACTGCAGTTAAAAGGACCCCCTCCTCTCCTCCTTTCCTTTCTTTTCCTCCTGCTCTCGCACTTGTCTTTTTTCTGCCTGTATTGCATCTTACTGTCTCATCCATCTGGGGATCTCTTCATCAAAGTCAATGTGTCAGTCACTCAAACCCCCTCCCAAAAGTACCCTTATCCATTTTCCTCATCTATCATCAAAGACTTCCCTTGTTCATTATTACATAACTCGGGGAGTTTCAGAACAATCGAAGCAAACAGAAAAACCAAATCAATGATTCCTCAGATCCGATGCTGCGCCTGATCGTCTCCGTCTCTGAACTCTGTTGAATGGATCAGTTGCTCTGGCATTTCAGCGTAAACACTGCACTGCACTGTCAGAGCTGGCCAACATGGGACTAAATCCTGTCAAGGCTTGGCCATAGCGCACACCCCTCGGGTCTCACTTGCTTTATTGTGCGTTCCCCCGTTTATGTCTATTGATCCCATGACACTCTGGAAGCGTTTAGTAAACGGCACGGCACCGCAGCTGGAAAATGCTCCGTGACACTCGTAGGGTGTGTGAGCTTGTGTTCGTGAGAGAGAGACTGTCTCACTTTGTAACTACCTGCTGATTATACTCCACAGTAAACATGAAATCTGTAACCACAGCACTGCAGGATATCATTAACTAAAAGGATTAGAGAGTGGCTTAGAAGGGAGGGCATCCATGGCTTGTCCCAATAGAAAATGGACTAATCTAAATGGGATACATCAATAAAACAGCGGAATAAAGTTGTGGGCACTTAAGAGCGTCAGCCCCCTTTTTCTCAGGCTCAAAGCAGGGAGGGGAGTCACTGGCTGGCAGCCAGCCAATAAATTAGAAGATAAGAAATATTATTCCACTGGCACACCAGCAGCTTGCAGCTATTTAAAACAGGGAGGTTTATTGATAATTGAATTACTTAGAGGAAAAAAAAGACAAGACAAGAATAGAAAGGTTGGATGCAGAGGATCAATAAGACGATGTTGGAGTGGATAACGCTGTGGTGGCATGTGGTGTGTAGCCACGTGTGAGTGATACTGCATTCAAAGTATATACGTGGAATGCTGCTGCATAAAGATGCTTTTCATAAAATACAACTTTTTTTCCCATTTGGATTCTCACATTTAGCAAAAAGGAAATAAGTTGATAGAGGAAGAGTTGATCACAGTGACCTGCAGTCGTGATGTTTATGTTGCATGTGTTGTCTTTCAGGCGCGAATCTGAAGTAAGATGGCCACAGACAGAATGGCGACTCCTCAGAGCAGCTCCAGACAGAGCAGCTCCCTCTCCTCGTCTCCGATGAGGCAAGTAATGACAGTAGACTGACACACACACACACACACACACACACACACACACACACACACAAACACACACATATAAGAATCTGCTCTGATGTTCACAACTGTTTTCAAAGTTAAGAAAATGGTGGCTGAGGAAGGTGGATGCCAATGGCAACATAATTTCCACATTTAGGCATAAACACTAAAGTAAAACTTTCATTTTCATCTCAAGTCAGTGGCTATTTTGCGATGTGACAATCACATTCAAATGCCTTTATCATTCTCAGTAAGTGATGTCACATAATGCCCGTTGCTGTTACCTTTCGGCAATGAATCCCTAATTCTCCTCCCCCAAGAAATACATCACTCACATAAAACCAAATGCACATGCACCAAAACAACACACTAACAGTAACCATGAAAAACCCAACCCTCCAGTCTCATCCTGATAATGTCAGTTGGTCGCTCTCAGAGGAGCAGAGACTGAGGTCTACAGCGGTGACACGGTCTAGTTATGTTGTTAGTCATCCACATAGTGGTTTGTGACAAGATGTATGATGATGAATCACAGGGCTGTTTGGTAACAGGTTAGTGAGCTGTGAGGAAAAACAGGTCTCATTTCAGGAGTCCGAAGATCCGGACAGACACACACTCACACAAACGCATTTACAAGGGAAATTCAGGAATGATCAGTAATCAGAGAAATCCAACATTTGCGCTGACCTCAGTGCTTTGGTTTGAGCAGTGTAGCCGTGGCATTTTTTCCACACAACATCTGTCCACATTACGCAGCACAAACCAGGCAACACAAACACTGATTCAGATGTGTTAGTGTGTGTGTGTGTGTGTTTCTGGTCTGCTTTGTCTTCTTTTAGCCTGTGGTGTCATTAGGAGGTGAACTAAGACTGAAAATGAACTTTAAGGGTCTTATTGAGTGACACCAGACCTCCTTCATATTTACCTTGGGAGATATTTACCAAGTGATGTGCCATTAGAATTGTTGGTATTACATCCCCAGAGCAATACATTGATCTTAGCTACACCCTAAATCAACAAGTCAGAGGCAGTCATTAGAAGGGGCACAAGGGTCAAAACCTTTGAGACAATACAAACTCAGACAACCATCACACATGTGCACACAAATGACTCATAAAACATCTGTCCACATTTAAGGGGCATGTTAAAACCAGAGATTGCAACTAAAAATCCAGTAAAAATCTGTGGGACACATGTGGACAAGATACAAAAAATGGAGACAGGGCCCCTTGCAGAGGAAACAGCCAGAAACTGCAGTCACACCAGAGCAGCACTGATTCCACACTGTCAAGCAGTCACGAACAGTTGAGAAACCTGTGACCTACACCGAATTCTCTGCTGGCTGAACCATCACGCTAACAGCTTCCATGACAAGCAGGAGGTGCTTTCAAACTGGCGATTTGTTCCCTTTCACATCCTTCTTTTCTCTTGTTTCACAAAGGAAGAAAACTCAGCCATAAGCCATTGTGTGTTTTCTAACCTCTGTGACTATCAATCTTCAAACAACTGTTTCCTCCTTAATGGCGAAGAATTCTTTTTGGAGATACACAAATCAAAAACTCTTAACCCACAGAGGTGATTTATGTCTTTGTTGCAGAAAGTGCCAGATGCTGATCCCTGTTTTTTAATGGGAAAAACCTCTGCATCAGCTGCTGTGGTTGGGAAAAAAAATCTGTCACTGATAATAAATTTGACTATATATCTCCTGACAGTTTTGTGTGTACAATGCTTGCACAGAGTTACAGAGGATGCACAGCGAATGCCCTTGGGCATCAAATCAGTGGAGCTGTCACATCATACAGAGCCAACTGGACAAAGAGATAAACAAACTGATCATCTCTTACTTTCTTTGTCTGTCTCATACATAAACCAGTACACGCAAACATAAAACCTTGTTTCGCTGCATATGGCTGTTAATCAGCTGATTTAAAGGAGCCAAATAACTGAATTGCAAACACTGATGAAACACATATGCGCACTGAGCTGACAAACATCTCCTCAGCAGAACCAGTGCTGTGCCTAGACTAGTTCATCCGGACAGTCTAGGCTTTATGTTCCAGGCTGAAAATGGCTTGTCAATACACTGTGAGCATGGTTACAACCGGGTTTCTGTGCCATGAGTTTAGTTTATGTTTCTTTCATGTTGCAGCATTTGACTGCAAGCACATACAGGTGTGTTGGAAAATCTGCACAAATGTAGATTTGCTGATGTGAGGCAAAGAGAAGGGAAGATTATAGTCAGCAAGATGTGGTTTGAGACAGTTAAAGTGAGAGTCTACAGCAGGTGTGGCTTGAGTGCCACATTTGCTTTTTAAGACTGACCGGCGGATCAGACCGTTATCATAAGAGGTGGAAAATGAGCGAGCAGAATCATGAAACACATGTGAAATCTATTTACATTTTCCAACTTTTTAATTAACAAATTCATAAATAAATAAAAACAACTCACCATTGATGGATTTCATGGGGACAGTGTTGCCGGTCACCGTGCATCAAAATCTGGTGCCATTGTTGTTGTGGAAATCCACAGTACAGCGCTCAGGTGTTCATCAGTCAGCTGGTCTCTCTGGCCTGTTGTGTTTATGTTCATCACACATAGATATAATCCAATAACACCAACATCTTCTGTGTGTGGCAGCTGCTGGATGTTTGAAAATTCTGTCTCTTTCATTGAGGCATTAAACTGATCCAATTTGACAGAGGTGAAATTGTCCTTTAGGACAGATTTGGACTGGAGATCAATCAGCTCCAATCATAATTCCTGTGTGTCATTGTCCAATGACTGGGTACAGGACACCAGCGGAAGTGACTTCTCAAACTTTTCAAAATAAGTTACTCGATGACACAATCGTCCAGCAAATGACAGCAAATGTTGCTTTGTTTGTAATTTGCTAAGACAACAATATCCATTTTACCTTTAAGGTTTTCATGTTTGAATATGTTTCGTGTACAAACTGATCTTTAGCTTGTAGCTTCACATTCAGCCCATTCACGTGTGCTAATATGTCCACGGTCCAATGTGACAACATCTATCAGCTCGGCAAAATCTCGGCTTTCATCATTAACTGCAAAAATGATCCAACTTCACCTTTGAGCTCCTTCACCTGTCCACATCATCTCCCCGATATTTTACAGCCCACTGTTTGTTTACAACTCGACACTCGCTGTCCAACTTCCGCTGTTTTTTGCCCATCTGGTGACAGGTCAAGAGCAGAACTGAGCAGGACTGAACTAGAAAATGAGCGGCGTATTTATGTTGCGCCACCTGGTGGTAACAATTATGTATCGGAGGAAAAAAGTGAAATTAATATTAAAAATTGAAATCTATTACTGGATTGTTGTTAATGGTCCGTAGTTTGCCTACAGTACGATGTGTTACACGTACAGCTGCGGTAAATGTATTTTGATGCTTATGGTGCAGGAGTGTGTGTCAGACAGAGAGAGAGAGAGAGAGAGAAGAAATGGTGGAGAGAGTTTAGACATTGGTGCATACTGTTCTAGGTGAATGTGGTCTTGGCTGCACATTAGAGGCAGCCTGAAACATCTGGAAATCAGATGTCTGCCCGCGCTGCCTGGATGAAACTGTACCAGTCAGTTGCTGCAGTATCCCCTCACCATGTGCTACTCTGCTCCACCCTGAAAGTCCCGGCTGGTAGTTCCCTGGTCTGAATGTGCCTTACACATTTAAATGAATCATTACTGAACGTCAGCTACCATGTTAGCACACATGTGACCTCTGACCAGTGGGAGGCTGCATTATGTAACTTTTCAGCGGAGCTGTAACTGTGAGTCCGGGGTTCTGTTTCACTGTATAACTTCCTATTTGGTCTCTTTGTGTATATGCCTGCATGTCAAATTCTTCTTGGGACAAGAGTGTCCTTGTTTCCTCTCAGTCGAAGCCCAAGCCACAATGGTCTGGTCTTCGCATCTCACAGCTCCCACTGCCCACATTTCCATTCACGCTGCCTAAGCCAGACTGTGGTTCTGTTGTGGTATTTCAGAAATATTTCCATTTCTTCATCATCGTCATACGCCAGACACTTCTATTCATGCAAGTCACACACTGGGCATCGCTTTATGGGGAAGAATCAGACCGCAGACCCTGCTGGTCTTTTATCCCTTTAAAGGCATTTGTTTCGCTGGCTAAATACAGTAAAATAACCAGTCACAACATTTTCATTTGTACTTAACATGAAAAAAAAGTCACTCAAAACAAGTCAACGAGCAGATTATGGCCAGTAAAACAGCTCTGTCCAAGATTAAAATAAACATTGAGTCCTTTGTATAAAAAAATCAAAAAGGTCACAAAGCTACAAAGATGGAAAGTTGATGGAAAGTTTTGGGATCGGTTTAGGCATTAACTGTTTGTGGGAAGAAAAAAAACATATAGAGATATTCAAATGTATTTGCATAAAGTTAAATTTCCCCTCATGTTCGGTCTGACCACATATAACTGAATAAGCAGTATGATCTTTATCATTTATATTTTAACTGCTCTGTATCTCATTGAAACACACATGGAGTGGGTGCTAAATAAAAAAATGATCACTTCATCCAAATATTTCTTACATATATATTTATATTTCTTTTATACTGTATACTTATAGCAGACAGAGCCACACAGCATATCTACACTTGAACTCAAAACATCAGTCGGATCATTGTGCCATCAACATCACAGTGGAATATCATGTACGGGAACCATTCATGCAACCCGCTAAAGAGAAGGAGACGTTACACAAACTGTGCTCAAGATGTGTGAAGTGTTGTACCTGAATCATCTGGAGTCTCCAGTGATATGAACAGGCACAGTAACATGCAACCACCCCTGAAGAACAAATTAGTTCCTGCTGTCCAATAACTGTTACACATGAGTGACAACAGGTGCTGTGCCTAGTCGGCTTTAAAGCCACTGCTCACTAACAAGCAATATACTACACACAGTGAGATGACAAGTGTTGGGCATAGATGTGACTGTCGCTGCGGCTTAGAGCAGATTATTTATTGCCATTTATTATCATGATCTTCATTGTACGGTCATTGAATTAGCCACAGACAGCAAACACTGAGCGATTACTGCTCATAGTGTGCGTTCATGCAGACACTGCTGCTGTTTTTAGCCTCCAACAAACTGACTCACACCCTGCGATGAGACATTGTGTTCATATGTGCGTTACATCAAGCGTTGCGTTTGTGTTCCCGTCCTCTCCGCTCGGCGAGGGTTTCCCCCAGCGCGGCTGCTCTGCTGTCAGCAGATGATTCACTCTTTAAAAGCAGCCTGGATCTCACCGAGCAACAGGTTTTAAAAATTGATCGATGTGTAGTCTCCATATGTGTAAACAATAAAACAGGTTATGCTTAAAAGTGTCAAACCTTGTACTTGTATTGGGATATCTTCAGATATCATTAACATTAAGGTCTGGTGGAGCTAACTCTGCAGCTGTTTCCTAAAGCAGTTGCAGAGTAAAAGGGTCAAACAGTTCAGTCCGAACTCAAAAACACTGGGGAACAATGTGGTCAATGTTATATGGCATTTATGAAACAAATAACAATTTTAGATTAGATTAGATTCAACTTTATTGTCATTGAACACAGTAACGAGTACTTGAACAACGAAATGCAGTTTAACCAGAAGTGCAGAGTAGTAAAGTGCAAGGTATGTACATGGGCAGTGCAGGTATGAACTGAATATACTATATAATATATGCTATGAATGTACTAAAAATATATATATACACAGG
>JAFBJQ010001385.1:127075-144575 GCA_016785345.1 Trinectes maculatus
GATAGTATATTATTTCTCATACCTGCACTAATCAATACTGTATATAAATACATATAGTGAGTGAGTTTAAAAATCTATACAGTATGATGTTTAACAGTAAAAACAGTAGGTGCAGGAAAATGAATATACTAACATATATGCACAATATAGACAGTTATGAACAGTACAATGTGTGTTCATTAGCCCCCAAACCCTGCCGCTCTTAACCCTGACTTCAACCCTAAACCGACTGTGACTAGAACACACACACACGCATGCACGCACACGCACACACAAAGAGAGAGAGAGAGTTTTCTTTCAGCAGCAGCCGCTCGGTGACTCATCCACCGCAGAAGTTCCAAAAATGAATCATCTAAAAGCCCAAGTTATCATTTTCACCTGCTGTGTTACAGGAAGTGTCGTGGTACTGAGCACACACCACCTCCTCATCCCCACATGGGCCACAATAGGATTCAACATTTCTGACCATCTAAGTCAGATTGCTGCATATGAAACTCTTTACATATGGAAGTTATGTAATTTCTGCCTGCAGATATGTCCCGCCAAATTTTCCTGTGTTTCTTAATATGTGGATGCCAAATGTTGCTACCCCCTATAGACTCTGGTGCAACAGAATGAATAAATTAAATCTCTAAATTTGGCTGACAGTGGTTCCCTTTATGATAAAACCAAAATAATATCACTTAGTAATTCAATACAGGTTGTGTACGGTATGAACAATTACTTTACACCTTATTTAAATTTAACTTCCCAATCTGGTACAATAGGGGATACGTATTCAAAGCATGCAATGGCAATATTAAAAAAATAAACATAAAAACAAGGATTTCTCCGGTGAACCACGTCGTGTCTCTGCTGCCATGGGGGCCTCAGCTTAGTGACAGTCACCAGCAGATGATAAGGGCTGACGCTTCAGCTCCACAGGCTCCATGTCTGGGATAATGGGCCGCTGTCGCCTGACCCTCTCTTGGCCCTGCATGTAAATATTTGTCATTCCCTGCGAGATGAAGTACACCGCTTCCCCTCCTTTGGAAAACAAACCTATTATTATAATCTTTTTTTTTTCCAGTGGGGGTGAGGGGAGGCTTTTGTGGCTTGTTTGGCGTGTAAATCAAGATGGGTTCATCTGTATGTGACGATGTTGTATAACTGCAGAAAATGGCTTGAAATTGCCACATTGGGACCGGTATAAATAGAAGTTGGACATTTTTACCCCCCTTCTTAATTTGGTTGCTTATGAAATCTCACAACAACTTGGCAGTGAGTGGCTGGTGGATAATTGACCTAGTGTACACACAATTGATTTTTGAAATGCCGGGATGTTTGTTTGAGCTCTGCACTTTCCAATGGCCAACAATATTTTATAACATGGCACTGATGTCCTTTTGCTTTATGGTTTTATTTGAGTGTGTAAGGACTTGTGTGGCAGTGCTTGTTAAAGCAGTGTGTTTAACACACACACACACACACACGCACACACACACACGCACATGCAGGATTATATTTTCAAGAAATGACTCTATGCTAGTTTTGGTGTCAAATTTTATTGAAAAGTCTAATTTTTTGATGTAATGAGTCTTTCATTACAGACAGGTGTGGGAAAAGCAGCATTTCAAGGCGCTGTTTTATCAAACCAAACATACTACAACCCACATTTTCTCATACAAAAATCCTAACTAGTAGTGAAGGAAGAAAAAGGAGAGAGATACATAGAGAGGAGAAGTGATTTATATCCATGTGTTTCTACCTCAATAATTTCCCCAATAAGTAAGAACCTGCAACTTCCTTGATCTCACACAATGTCCAGGTCACACTGTCTCCGACAATGTGATAATTTATAAATTTCACTGTTCTAATAAGAAATACCCGTACTTTATAATTTATACTGTTTCCCCAGCAAATCAGTCTGGTAACTGGATTTTTGTCGCCAATGCTGCCAAAATCTAGTTTCCATTCTTACTGACCTAACTGGTCTTTGGCCTGTTGGTTGAAATTGGAAGAGTCATAGAAATCCAAACACACACTGCTTCAACCACACAAAGTAAACCACATTCATTCCTCTAGTCTTAACTTGACTTGGATACTGACAGAACAGGCCTGTAATCCCAAGCACTGCTCTCTAAAAATAACAATAATGTTACCTTCTCCAGCAGCACCCGGTTGCAGTCTCTCCAGGTGGACTCTGTCCAGCGCTGGATGGAGGACCTTCGCCACATGACAGAGGTGGAGTGCATGTGTGTCCTCCAGGCCAAACCCATCGGAGTGGAGGAGGATTCCCAGCAGGGCGAGCTGATCGTGGGTTCCGGGGTTGGTGCAGGGGATCATGTGGCGAGGAACAACCTGCAGATACTCCTCAGACGAGCACTAGTGGTCAGCACAGAGCTTGGCAAGATGTTCCAGCGACTGGAGAAGGGACGATGGCAGAGGGTCCACAGCACTGCCGTACGAGCTAATTGCCACGTTCGCTCCCTGGTGCATGAGTACAGCGCTGCCCGGAGCACACCACCTGAGATGCAGAAGGTAACAGAGATTGTTGGAAGAGGCTGCAATGTGAAGTCAGTATTAAAAGTCTACAAAAACAACAACTGACGCACAAATGAAACACAACTCGAAACCAGGTGACAAATTATAACAGCTCAAATAAGCAAAGAACAGAGACTGTTACAAAAAAAAAAAACCCAAATCTGTATTAAATGAAATGAGCTGAAGAAACATTTACCAAAGAGTTTACAAGAGCCCTGGACACAGTCTGGAATACAATACTGTTAAATGGGAGATTTTGGAATATGACTAATAGCAGAGGTATATAAATCTGACAATCTATTTATATGAGCTACTAATTTAAACAAAATAAATACGTGATTTACTTTCATCTTGGGGTGTGTGATTTCTGTCTGTGTGTGTGTTTCCTCTGTGCAGTATGAGACATCTTTGCTGGAGAAGTGCATGGAGCTGACCAATATCACTGAGAGGTAAAACAGCTGATACACGATGATGGAAAACAAGCTAGACAGAAGTACAAGTTACGAGATTGTTGCCTCATCCACAGGTGCCTTCACACGGATGATGAATTCTTCCTTAAATCCATGAGAGAGGCCATTCATGAGATCCTCACTGATGTCAGTGATTCATTCAGCAACATGATCGACATGGCCCTGGCTAATGAGATCCAGGTAAAGTCTA
This sequence comes from Trinectes maculatus, assembly GCA_016785345.1. Lineage (NCBI taxonomy): Eukaryota > Metazoa > Chordata > Actinopteri > Pleuronectiformes > Achiridae > Trinectes > Trinectes maculatus. The sequence continues at coordinate 130,259 of JAFBJQ010001385.1, forward strand.
CAATTATACAATGTGACTGCAATTGAAACAACCCTGTGTTGTCATTTATGGGCTTAGCAGATGCGCAGCAGTCAGTGCAACATTCGTATGTGCTATTTACAAAGTCTTTATAAAGTCAGTGGTTGATTGTCCCATTTACTCATTTGAGTTTTAGGGAGTGCTGTGCTTGGTTTATTAATGGGATACTTAGAATTAGACGTATGTGTGTGTTTTTGTTGCCAATGAATGAGTGGAGGTACAGTTTCCCCATTCATTCCTCTGTAAATGGTCGAGTAGAAATGTAAACATGGTTCAGCATTATGTGGGCTCCACTAATGGAGGATGACATCATCTCTGTGTGCCTTAGAGCATTAAGGTAAAGTAGACGACATATTTATTATTTCAGCCGAATGAATCCATGATCACACTAATGCAGAAAAATGGAGTATTGCATATCATGCATGGAGTCAGTGGCTATTTATGTGCTGTCGCTGTGTTATTTGCATTATTTATAGATCTGATTATTTGCTTAATAGATTAAATAGTTGAAATTGCTCTACATATGTCACAAAGCTAATTGTAAAAACAAGCACTGTTGAGACTGTGAAACACTGCAAAAAACAGCCTGTTATCCTGTTAGCCATCTTCTGACATCAATTTGCCTCAGTCAATAGGCTGGGGAAAAAATACAGACACAAGTGATCTCATTTTCTGAGATCTAATTCCACTTTTATCCCTTCTCTTAACACGTAGTATTATATATATATATTTTAATTTCTATTGGCACCCATCAGTGGAAACATAGAAACAACAATGAACAGGCAAAGAGAAAGTGTTTATCTTTCTGGAAACGAAAACTCTGACATCACAATCATTTCAAACAAGCCATAAAATATATACATAGTTGTGCTGTTGTGTTTTGTAATGTAAAAAATAAACAAAATTGCATTTCCTACTTTTAAACAGCTATTGATAGTGTTTCTTGTATTTAATGTTCTCGCAGGTCCTCATCAAACAGATTGAGTCGTCGGACAATGTTCATGTCATAGGCAGTGCCATTAGCAACCTGCTATCCCTCACACAGGATGGACCTCAGCTCTGCAGCATCATTGCCAAGGTACTGTGTTGCCAGCAATTCATTCTGCAGTCTGCATTGAACTGAGTGGAAATTGGTGTCAAGTGTTGAATCGCCAACATCCAATGAAATGCTCTGTGCATGGGTTTAATGTTTCCCTTCCCATCCCTTGCTTCCACCCAAGTTCTGATCAGCTCCACCTTTCTGCGTTAATCACAAAAGCTGCAGTCTATTTATATGTGCTTCTAAAAGCCATACTGTTTTATTGTGCGATAAGACAAGACAAGAAGACGGAGCCGGGACAGCGAGTCTCAGTTGATTGTTAATCACCTGTCTGCTTCCAGGGCGATCTTGATAAGACTCTTCCTGATGGCCCCACCACACACACACAGACACACACCTCGTTGCTCTCATGTAGTCAGATCAATCCTGTCAGCTCCCATTAGGAGGAAGCATTGATCCCAAATGCAGCTTGCTCAGGCATCTCATATCTGTGAGTCGGCTTCATCATTAGCTCTGTCTGTGGCTCTGTTTGCTGAACTGTCAGAGAGGTGTTTAAGGGAAACCTGCCTTCTATTGTCTGCTAATGAATAGCCAATACAGGACACCTGTCCACCTGCCATCTCCATTAATTAGCTTCCACCATTCAGTCAGACAGTCACTCTGTATCATGCACACTATTTACATTGCGCTCATCATCTGGCTCATATCCAAGCTATTCAATCATTATCATTTGACACAGGCCGCATGCACTTGTTTTGAATGACAGCAATTAGCCACTGAAGCGCTTGGGCGGGGACCTGATATTCTGCCTCTTCTGTCTCTCTACCAGTGTTGCTGTTGACAGACGGTGTTTGGTGAGTGGTGTGTTGTGTGTTGTGTGGAGAGGAGAAGGGAAGTAGAATAAATGTGTGGTACTGAAGCAGACGGCATGTTAACAAGAGATGAATCATTGTGTGCATATACAGACAGGGGTTAAATGGATTTGTGGATTTTAGGTTTTATTATGTTAATATTATTCTGGTGGAAGCATCAGATGGGTTGAGTATAACAACGTCATACATCAATGTGCATTTTAGGACTGTTGTAAGTTTATGGGTGGGGATGGTGTCTGTCAATATAAATATGAACATAGAAAGTGAGTAAGGGAAGCTATTAGAACATTTCTAAGGAAGACTACTAAATCACACATGGTGTAAAAAACATATTCTTTTCTTGTTGGTCATTTATTCAGTTTGCTGGCACATAATAAACTAGACGTATGTATAATTATAATGAGAAGATTAGGTGTAGCAAAATGGGTGGAAGATGTACCATCTTTCTTCTCTACTCATAATACTTCACAATTTTGAAAGTGTGAAAAGTGTTTTAGTCTCATGTTGCTCATTCTGTATGTGCAGTTTTTGCTAGCACAGAGCAAAGGGTTGGGGTTTCTGTAACTGACAGCTCGTCAGACGCTGAATAATCACACAATCGTGACTGATGTGTCACAGCTCAATAAACGGCACCCATCTGCTTTGCCAAGCAGGTCATAACAAATCACACAATTTGCTATCAAACACCATCCATGTCTGCATCTGGCTGATGACCCAGTCAGACTGACAAAACAGCAAAGTCACATCTATTTCCATTACTCTTGGATCACAAGGATAAATCACTGATAAAAATATATTTATGCTTTTAGAGTAATTTATAATTACATTTTTACCTGACTTGCAGGTTTTTGTACTCTGAGAGGAAAAGACAAAACACATGCACAGTACACACAGAAAGCTGAGGGCGAGCCCTGACGTCATACCATGTGCCAGTTCATAAAGCAAATGGATTATTAAAAAGCGACTGTGTCGGGATTGACAGGTCCATTTACTGTCTCAGTGTGAACCTACTGTCGTGGCAGACACGGATCTAAATGTGTCCATGCTGGCAGACTCACGGCGCGTTGCTGTGCTCGGGTTCCACTGGGAGCTTTGGGTTGCAGGGTGTGGGACAGTGTGATGTGGCAGTAACTCAGGCCTAGCTAGAATTAATGTGTCATCAAAACTACATGTGCAGAGAGGGAAGAGATATTTAGAAATAAAACGCAGGAAGAAAGAACTGTGTTTTTGAGAGCATGCATTATGGTTTGGCTTCAGTCTCCACCACCAACCTTTTGTTAAACACAAAAGACTGAGTTTTTTTCCCCTCACAACAAGACATAATGTGCCTTTAACAGCTCAACCCCAGAAACTGCAGTCTTTGTATGAGCAAAGAGTTCAATTCAGAAAACGATGAGATGGAAAGAAATTTAGGAAATGACACGCTATGTCAGCCTTAACATGCAAGCACACAGACAGAGGCATTTTTTTCGATGAGTAGTTAAGTTTCAAATGTACTGAGTTCCGAAATGCATGAGTGTGGGAATAAATGTGTTTAATGTGCTTCATTTAAGGGATGTGTATGAAGTCAGTGGAAACAACAGCGCTGCAAGTTGTTTGATGGGGAAGGTGAAGAGCAACAATGAGCCCAACAATTTTGCATGATCCAATCAGACAGATGAAGAAAACTGTCTGATTGGATTATGCAAGATTACAAAGGAAGTTGCGTATTATTAATATGCAATTTCTGTATATTTTATTCAGCTGTCGGTAAATTATGCAAAATCACCTTAACAAAATAACCTTAAAAAGACTGACTACAAATGCTATAGTGCTCAAAATGACAAAACTAGGTATAATCTTTACCATGCTCTTATTTGTCTTCAGTTTTTCAACTTAAATTTACAATCTAGTATTACAATTTAGAAAAATGTTGTACTGATGTTGGCACTGGATGAAAGTCAGCATGATCTCACCCTACTTGAGACGAGGGATCTACCATATTTCCATCCAACCTGTCCACGGTACTTCACTCAACGCCATAAATGTGAACCTTGTGGTGGCTTAAGAGAAAAGTTCACGGGTTCACTTAAGTTAATGGAGTTCAGGTTGTTGTGCAAAAAGGACATCTGGACCAGAGTTCATGGCAATCCATCCCCTTGACAATATGATGTTTTTGTGTGGATGACCGTTTTGGACAGACTAACATGCTGCCAGCCAACTGAGAAATCAGTGTGTGTGTCTAAGCGTTGAAAAAGACAAAAATATGTCAGCGTTCTATTCACATTATGCTACAATCTGATACACGTGTCACAGTTAGGTGGGTAGAAACATAATTTTTTTTTTCGATCACAAAGGAAGGCAAAAGTAAAAGTCCAGATTCCCAAATGAAGACGTGTAAATGTGCAACAGCTCTAACTTCTTCCCTGTTGGTGTTAGCGTATTTCTGGAAATCTTCAATATCCAGGATCATATAGCAGGCACTGACATGTTCAATCAAACTTTTCAATTTCTCAAAGTTTCAACCTCCATTTAATTCAAAAGTGCACTAAACCATTCAGAGATTCTTTACAGACTCGCTCTTACTCATGGAAGCTACAGCAACATTTGCGTCATGTAAAAACAACAACATCAGCAGCCTCTTTGTCACTGCTCCAGCAGTGAGAAGTTTATGGGATAGTGTCTGTCTGTGTTGGCAGTTCTTCCAGGTGTGACGAAGCAGGCTTGCGTAGGCAGCGTACAGATAGGTCAGGCTAGAGAGCAGAATGATTAGCCACTCCACGCCCCAGCAGCATGGCCTTCACAGCGCATGAGACATACCAGCCTGGTATAATGGCCTTATTAGGATAATAGTGGTAGTTACCGGCTATGTCTTCCTCCTGGTAATTCAGTCTATCTGCACAGTGAATACAATTCAATACCTGCAAGTGTTTATTGTCAGAGGGGTGTCGGTTAGGGGGTTAGAGTAGACATGGAGCCAATATAGGAGCTATTTTTGTTTGTTTACACCGGCAGAGCCCAACGGAAAATTCTCAGCCATTATGACGAGCAAATCATCTTTTTCTCTGCTCAGTGTTTTTCATTCATGAAATGCGTATAGTTCGGCTGTTTTTATACGACATGATAAATTGCCTGAGCCATTTGATGGGCTCCGGGGTTGGCAGGCTCGCTGAGTGACGCTGGCCAAATCCATCGGTCCTTTTGGGTCTCCTCTGTTCTCTAAAAACCAGCATGCGGCTATTGGCTTGGATCTGAGGGACCTGATGGATGTCACGGCACAGTCTAGCAAGGAGCAATCTGATCCGTCATTTTGCACAATCATGCGTCCTATACGCATATACACACATGCGGCAATGCAACATAGAGGCGACAAAAACTGTTTGCACAGGTCCACCTCACAATACGCACAGATCTTTTTTGAAAGCGACCTGTTTTGGGACCTGTAAACTATGGACGTCTCCAGCAGTGAGCCAGGTTGTATCAAGCTGCAGTAGCAGCCAGAAATGAAAGTCATGTCAACAGCGTTGATGGAGGAAAGCACAGTAACAAAAGCTAATGTGCTGCATAGTGACCCTGAAGCTCAGGCTAAATGCTGTTTAACAGTCAGAGAGTGATTGTTAAACAGCAGGGCGGGATTAACACACTCTTAGCTGCAACTTGTCCTGACGAACAAAGTGCGGCTCAGTCCTGCTTTTTATTATAGCTCTTTTACTGTAATAAAGACCAGATCACTGGAGGCAACACATATACACACACCGACTCTAAAGAGGAAAAAATCAGGAGGTGTGCAGTCTCTTGAAGTTCATGTAGTTTTTTATTGCCCCAGTTGGAAATAAAATTAAATAAAGACCTGGCCGTATAAAAACACCTGTTGTTAGCTGTCCATACAGTTTGTGCAATTATGCCATAGAGAAGGAGAAAACAATTCAAGTTGGTAAAGATAGTTATATAAGGCTAATGAGAGCAATCAAACTGCATAAACAATGGCCACCGAGCTGTTCTTCATCTATAGTGTATCATATAAATATTCAAATTAATCCAACAACTTGTATCATATTACAGTTCAGTCAAACTGGTGGTTAACTGAGGGTTTAGTAGCTTTAGCCTGTTCAAAGAAACCTGCTGCTTGTGATGCTTTATTTTACTGTCAAGGAGAATATATCTTCTAAAAATGATGGTCGTCTAGACTCTGAATGTTTAAATGTGACATTTTGTTGCTGCACAGGAAGGAGCTGTCGTGGCCCTGTTTAAGATCTGCAGGCAGGACCGCTTCAGAGACCTCTACGCTCACGCACTGAGGACAGTGGCCTCCATCTGCTGCGTGGAGGAGGGCATCAACCAGCTGGACAAGGTAGGTGAACAGGAGACCCTGACCTGGACCTAACTTTACATGAATAATAATAATAACAAAAATAATAACAACAACAACAATAATAACAATAGCTAATAGGACAGTGGACAGTGCCCACTGATTTACAGATGAATTGTACATGAATAAGCCAAAGATGTTCAAAGTGTCATCTAATATCTATGACCAGATGAAACAAAAGGGGAGGAAGATGGTACAGCAGCACTAATCCAAATATTCTTGTAATATAAAAATGGGTATTTGGACGTATGAGACAGTGGGGGGAGTAAGAGAGTAAGAGACATTAATCAAAAGTAAGTAAGTACAGTACTTCCAGTAAAAAAGCTTGGCTAGCTCCAGCCCAGACAGATTATGCGTCTACTAATCAGCTGAAAGTTGTAGCTCAGACACGCAGTTGTATGTCTTCCCAGCAGCAAAGTATATTCTGTCCTGCACACACTTAGTCCTGCTCTCATCTTTCATGTTATGGCTAGAAGGCTACACTTTGTTTACACAGGGGGATGTGTGCCAACAATGGCAGCAGCAGGGGACCTGGCTGCACAGGAGTCAGTCACACGCGTCATCATTGGTTGACTTCAAGATTAAGCAGTTTTTTAAAATATGCATTTGTCTCCTCGCTAGGAAATGGAATTAAGTCTTGTGTCTAATATATGACAGTAGCATGTCCTGCGATCTTCACTGATCAGCTTCCTCCTTGGACACTGAAACTTTACTGAAGAGGATACTCGTGTTGTAAGCCAGCTGTTGTACAAAGTCGCACTGCCACATTTATCAGCAACATCTGTTTCGTTGTTTTTGTCTCATAATGAATAACTGATGCAACGTGTAACTTCTTTGTGCTGTTTGGGAGGCGAACACTCACTTAGACGGCTCTCTGGATTTATTACTTTACTTGTGTTCAGAGAAAATAAAATATAAGGAAACAACTGGTTGACTGCAGTGGCTGTAGCTTTCATAATAATCGGATGACATTTTCCATGAATGAATGGAGCCTCCTCAGAGTTGGTGAGAACCATTATAATCTAAAGTATCATTCTGGGATGTAAACAGTGAGAATTTAAGTCTCATAGTGTGTCAGGCATAGACAGATGGCTCATGTGTTACAGGGAGTCTGTGGGCACGTGGAGCTGATGTCAGCTGACAGGTCAGACCTGGAGCCCTGCACGACTCCACCTTGATCGTGTGTGAAGGGAACTAATGATACAGCCTCTCTTCCTTGTCCTGCTTTGTTCCCTATGGAGATTTCAAACTAAAACCGACAGCAGACGCACCTGTGCCAAGCGAGCCTTCACAGCAAGACAAACACAACCTGGTTCCGGTGCGTAACGACGCCACAGCGGTGTCTGCGCTCGCGTCCCGAGCAGCTGGGACCACGTGAATCACGCGAGCGTGAAAACTTTTTAGCAGGAAGCCGATTCCCCGCCCCGGATTAGCAGCCAGCTCCCCGAGGGAGACGCTGCCAGGCGAATGTGCGCTGCCATGCGCTCACCGGCGACCGCTCAGGCTGAGCACAGCCAGCTGTCACTGCTGGTGGATCCATTATGTTGTACTGCATGATGGTATATGATGATGTCCGTGAACCTTGGCGCACTGACGGAAGCGGCGAACGCGTTGACGCAGCGCGTCCTGGCGCGCGTCAACCCGCGATGACGCGCTTTTCTAAATTCGACAGAACTTCTCGCGCAGTCCCATCAACCGCACAGGATTTATGGCGTGGAAATATGAAGCCTGTTTTTTCTGTGCGGAAGTTACACGTGTTTATTTGGTTAAACGGTCTTCACCAGTTTTTTTCTTATTCTTTCCACTATTCATCTGAAATGCTGAAAAAAAAACCAACAACACGTTGTTATGACTCAAAATGCTGAGGAGTGACAGAACACATCTTCACCCCTCACTTTAATCATGTACACTTTAAATTCACAGTATGGACTGTTTCCAAAAGTGTGCGCTTCTTTCCAAAACATATACAAGACACGGGTATACACGTTCACAGTAACAATCAGCAGCAGCAGTGTCTGAACTGTGCAACACTGCCCCCAAGTGGATGAAACTCTGTTCTGCATAGCCATAAATTTTCTGAACAATACCAGCATCTTACACGTGAGAGTGGAAACTTGTCTTGAAACAGTCCTGTTAAACTATGAGCTCCTTCTCGGATCTCATACAGACTGTGTATAAATAAGCCGCGGGACACAGGCGTCAAAACTCTCCTTGGTGCTTTGTGCATGAAAATGAAATGAAGAAATTGTTTTGTCTTGTGCTTTTCAGTAAACATGTAAAGAGAAAGTGCAATGCCTCTCTTTATAATCACTGATTCCACGTGGCTCACACGTCACCAGTCTGACGGAGAACTGTGATGCCACCTACTGTTCAGCTTTAATCAAAAATAATCATCAGAGACAAAAGTCAAAGGGATATTATGTCACAGCTAATATGCGATGTAGAGCCATGTACAGGTCAGGGCACCAAGCGTCAGCAGGTGACTGTTGATATCCTATCAATACAGTGGGATATGGTAAATAACCATGCAGTGATTGATGCGTTCATATGTAGGTGGATGGGATCCTGTGCCTGGCAGATATCTTGACTGATGAAAACAGTGTGGAGGCAGCCAGAGCTGAGGCAGCAGCAGTGGTGGCTCAGATCACCTCACCTCACCACACCTCTACCCAACATCTCGCCAGCTTCCTGGAGAGCATGCACGACATTGTCACTTCCCTCATCAGTGAGTGGATATGGCGCTAATGATGTTGACCTTTGTCCTACCACAAACTGTATTTGTTGTGTCAAGAAATTTTACCTTGCGTGTATGTGTGTGTGTGTTACTTGTTCCCTCAGAGTTGTGTGAGAGCGCCTCCTGTGGTGAAGTTTTCCTTCTTGCATCTGCAGCCTTGGCCAACATCACCTTCTTTGACAGCATGGCCTGTGAGATTCTCCTGCAGCTTAACGCCATCCACATCCTGCTGCAGGCCTGCAGAGACCGGCAGCGAGTCGACACGCCCTACTCCAAGGACCAGGTACACATGTGCACTCATTTCCTTATTCTCTCCTTCTTTCTTGCACGGCTGGTGAATGTGAATGACTTGAACAGGACCGCAGGCAGATGTGATTTTAAATGTGTATTTTAAACAATGCTCACTGAATATATCGAGTTATAAAATCTTCTACATGTGTATATGTGTCGTAATGTTTTATTATTTCATCATAAATTCATTATTATTTAAATCTCAGGTAGTGACGATTCTGGCGAACCTCTCAGTCTTAGAGCAGTGTGCCCCTGAAGTCCTGCAAGAACAAGGTAATCTGTTTTCCAGATATATTATTAAAGTCAATGTTATATTTCACTTTTTGTTGTAACAAAGCAAAACAAAAAACACCAATAATATTCACACTAACTTATCTATCAGCTGAGGTTTAAGCAAGAAATAGTAGTGCAATTCTTCTGTTAACCTCATGATGGCAGCACCAGGTAAACTCTGTGAAACAGCTTGGAACAAAATGCATAAAAGATCACAGACAGTTCATATTTATGAGCTTCATATATTTTTCATCTTTTCTGCTTTTAAATTTGTTTTCCTCTGTTCTTCATAATTTTCTGTAGGCCTTCATATATCATCTATCACTGACTCAGTTTGTATTAATCATAACATATATGGTTGTCTCGGTTTTCAGGATGGGTCTTGTTTATTGTGTTAGAGCCATGGATTGTGCCAGTGTCAGTAATATTCATCCGTAATATCAGTTAACTGCTTGTTCGATGTTTGTGAGTTCCCCAGTTTGTTTATATTTGCAAATCAAGAACAAATATAATTCAAACACAAATATATTAAATGAAATAATAGCCAAATTATACTTTTTAATCCCCTCATTTCTGACCTCCCTGACGTCTTAAATTCTTGTGTCACCTTGCTAATCTCTTTTGTTTACTATTGGGTTTTAGGAATTGAGCGACTACTGCTGCTGCTGGGCGAAAAGCCTTCCTCCTCTAGTCCATCAGAGGGCGCTGCCTGCGAGCGTGTCCAGCAGAAGGCTGCGGTCACACTGGCCCGTCTGAGCAGAGACCCTGAAGTGGCCCAAACAGCCATACAACTAAAAGGTACTGTAGCTTCTCTTTTTTATATCACATAGTTACACTCAAACACGGAACAATTCAGCAATACAGAAAATAAATACGCAACAGGAAACATCAACAGATGAGACAAATTGAGGCTCCTAAGGGACCTGCAGCCACTAGAGACCCCCCACCCCAGACAAACTAATTAAAATATTTCAGTTTGTCATATATATTTCAGCATTATCTGATGTCTCGAGACAATGTGTATTGGCTTGTATGAGTTATAAGACTGTGACTGATTTAGCTGATTAAATTATGGATTGGGCTCCAAGTCTATAGACATTTATCATGACCAAAAAAGACAGTGATAGGGAAAAAAATGAAACATTTTGTGTGTCAGGTACATTTGTGAGGGAATTTATAACGGATTCAACAAAACTGGTAATAGGATGCATAAGTATATTTACAGTGAAGATGACCATTAAATGAAAGGAGTGTTGAGGTGCTCTATTTGTAATAAATGATGCTTAATCATCAAAATTCACTAGATGGACATGATTGGTTGATTCTACATATTCTTGAAGCTTTAAAATATACTTACTTATTAATAGTATTAATTTTTACTCACTTGACTTTGAAACACAGGCCTGAGGTCCGTATTTGATCACTGGACAGAAATACCTCTTTTTTCATATACAAATGTACTGTGTGGACTATATGTCCATTCCCTGCATACCTCATGGGAAGTAGCTCTTTATGAATACTTTATGAAACCTCATAATTTTATCTTTGGAGATTCACATACTTTATATACACACTTCATGTAAGCCATATGTGGTAAAAGTGTCTTTTTTCTAAGGCATGCAGACATGTGTAAAGAAAATGACAAAAATAAATAATACGTTTGCAGTTACATTTAGCTGAAAACCTTTTGGTATTTTGATCACATTTCTAAGACTATATATATAACTATTTATAGTATTTGTATGTACTTAAACTTTAGAAGGCTTTTATACACACGTAGAGCTACTTTACACATCTGTTGAATGTAAATATTGAGGAATGTGACCAGCTTGTAACTGAATTTCTCCTCTCTCGTTTTAGCTGTTCCTCGCCTCATTGAACTGTGTAGGTCCCCCACCGAGAGAAATAACAGCGACTCAGTGCTCGTTGCTTGCCTGGTGGGTGTAAAGTGTGTGTCTAAATGTATGTGTGCGTACACACATGCTTAGATGTGTGTAAATGACTCCATGTTCTGAATCCAAATGTGTTATTTAAACATTCAATTGGTCGAGTTCAGTGTATATACACATGCACGCATGCACACATATATATGACTTCAGCAGAACAAAGTGAGGACATTATACCACAGGCCTGCATGTGTAACATCAGTGCAGCAAATGACTGTTCAATTTAATTACATCCACAGGGGAATATTTGAAAACTGAAAATATATATAAGAGCATCAGTATCCATAAGCCATGTTGAGATAGCTGACTGATCACATCAGCTCAGATGTTGTACATTTAAATATGTACATATCATGAATAATACCCCTACTATATCTTTCTCTCATTCTGATCATGATTATTAAAAATCAGATCTGAGAGGCAAGGATTTGAAGTGCATAATGGCTCAGGAGCTTAATTGGGCCCTCGTCTTCACTGTAACCACACTTGTCAGTCTATTCAAATTAATGCAATTCTATTTCATCCTTTGAGCCAAAGGTTAAGTAGTGCATTTGTAGCTGCTGAATTTTTATCTTCAAAGGGTGGTGAACTTTCACAGATCATTTGTTATCTTAAATGTAAATGTCGGAGGCTCTTCTGCATGTGATCCTGGTAAATACTGAAAACACATACAGGATCTCTGTGTATGTTTCTTTTTTCTGTATGTGAGTACTGACGTGTGTGTGTGTGTGTGTGTGTGTGTGTGCGCATATATATGGGTCTCCAGGCTGCCTTGAGGAGACTGGCAGCGGGGTGTCCAGACAGCATCGAGGCAACCGACCACCAGCAGCTCATCAAACCGCGGCTGGTCGACTCTTTCCTGCTGTGTTCCAACATGGAGGAGAGCTTTGTATGACGGCCCGCACATGAAACACTGAGAGTGGAGAGCTGCAGTCATGCAGAAGATCATATACATATAATGTGTCATGACACAGAGAGGACTCAACAGCTGTTTCACTCTCAACCACTCTGACCAAAGAGTTGTTGTTGTTTTTTTACGTTGTCCTCTACCTAATCTTATGCTGGACCTTTGGTTAAATGGAGTGAAACCGCATTGTGTCACTTTGAATGGACGGAAGACATTTATATGTAAATGTAAAATGTGCTGTCTAGTGCTACTCAGTGATTCCATTTAAGGCAATGAATGTGTATTGAGTTCTACAAAAGCGATTTTGCCTTCATTTTATTCCGTGGGGAATTATCAATAATTATGTCAGTAATTATTTTGAATGAGTTGAGGATACAAAGCTATAAAATTTTCTGAATGAATCACTTTATAAAATACCACTGTGCAATGTTTTTGTAATTGTCTGAAGATATGTGGTTTTAAAACATGTTGACTCTCTGCGAACAGGAAAAGACACTTCGTACCAGTTGATTTCACAATAAAAGTCTGGAAAAACTGAACTGAACTGATCTGATGCATCAAGGACCAAAAAACTAGTGTATGTGGATTTTTCCTTCTGTACTTATTTCAAGCTAGTCTGTGCTAAATATTATCTTTTACAATCAGCTGCCACTTTATTTGGATAAATTATTTCAATTAGATGTCAGTGCTTTTGTATTTCAGTTTGAATTTCAGTATGTATGTTATTTGACTTGCTATTTAAAGAGAAGAGAATGACAACATGATCTATACGTCCTGGTGTCGAAGACATTGTTTCTTTGAGAGCACTGTCTGGCGTGTTGACATTTTTGCCATTAAATCAACTATTACACTTATTACACTTTTTCCTACTGGAGAGTCAGTGTTTTTAAATGGTCTTTAATTTGAATATAAAATTGTGTTTTATTTAAAAAAGAGTTACCGGTATTGTATGGCATGCATGGAATAAAGGCAATCGTCCAGCTAAAGTCCAGTGTGTCTCATTACAATGAATTACTGACATATGTGTGGTTGCAGCTTTGTTAAAAGTCCCAATGAGATCTATGAGAAGACTTTTATACAGTATTTGGAATAGAATATTTTTGTATTACAACATGTGCTACATTGCACTTTTATATTTGAATTGACATTACTGTAATTATTGAATTACAATTTTATCATTATGATAGACTGGAAATATTTTAATAAATAAAGGTAACTGGTATTAAATGGTAGTAAATCAGTGTAACATCAATGTGTATCTGTGGCCAGTTTTGAAATCATTAATTCAGTCATCAGCAATATGAGTTTAAACTTATTTTGGAAGGAAACTTATTTTCATGAAATAAACAAAATCCAAAATCTTTAAATGAACCTGTCAGGAATAACATTTAAACCACCAACAGTTTTTTTTAATACTGTAGATGATTAGTTTATATCAAAATCTTATATCTTATATAAATATAAGGTATATGTCATTAATATTATCACCTGCATCTGTGTTTATTATTTATTGTCACTGTTAAGCTTTCTGGCTCACATTGCCTCACACAGCCTTGTTTTCAACACCAAATAGTTTCGATCACAGTTGAAACACCAATATTTACCTTGATAAAAATAACTAAAAGAGAGTATGTTCGACTCACACTCATCAGATTGACAGAAACATGATACAAGATAACTGATAATATTGCGCCATAACTGCTGGATGTGCAGAGACAATACTTTGTGTATACGTTATATCTACTGCCCTCAAGTGGCCAAACAATTAAGTTAATGCAGGGTTAATGTGCCACACACACTGCTCAGTGTAAATACGTTGGAGTACTGAGAAAGTTTAGCTCCAGTGACAAATAAACTGCAAATCAGTTTGTGCTTGTGGTCACATGGAG
>JAFBJQ010001385.1:147075-225990 GCA_016785345.1 Trinectes maculatus
CAATTAGCCGTTAACTGATCTCTCTGCTCCACTTCCCAACTGACTCCTATTAGAGGCTCCCCTGGGGTTTTTAATTGCTGAAATACAATCACAACATTGAGTGTTAATTAATATCAGCACTTTTTGGTCTGTGACTTTTGGGAAAAGTCAGTGGAGGGTAAAGGTTTAGTGCCAAAATTGTTCTGAGGGCGGTGTGCAGTGGTCATATGGAGTTATAAGCACATTATCAGGTTTTACCCAATAGAATGTAGAAATTCATTTTCAGGATTTTATTCTATGTGTCTTGATACAGAAAAAAACTGCTAAAGTTATGCAACAAAGACAAATCAGCACAGTGTGTCTAACCTGACTTACTGGTTGTAGCACAGCAGGATTTAATTCAACATTCACTGATCATGCCGCTGTCTTAGTGACATGTGAAGATTAACATTTGAATAATAAATGTGGTTATTTTGTGATTGGCTGAATACTGAAGAAAGCAGGGAGAATATGGAAAACTCACGACTCAACATGGCTTTTGTTGAACCAGCCTTTTATCGGATGATATACAGATTTACAGTATGTTTTGTATTGTTCCCTTTTATCATAATCAGATTATGGCAATTGACAAATTCTGTTCTGTTCTCCAGTCATATGCTACAAAAACAATCAAATTCATTCAACAACAAACAAAAACAGTTCAACAAGGACACTGAGGGTGGGTAGAGATCCTGAGCGAGACGGAAGTATGTGGAGAGGAAGTGGAGTTGGAACCAGTCTTTTATGGAGGAGTTGATTGGGTGACGTGGAACAGGTGTGCCTCGTCAGCTGCCACCAGAGGAGCCAGATACACCCCTGCCCCCGCACACACACACACACGCACACACACACACACACACACAAATCGCAAATCCTCACAAAATGATGAAAACATAATTTTATTTCAACCATATATTTCCCACACTATGCCAGTTAGGCAGAGTCAGAAAGAAAAGATTCTGTTTCCAAATGTGTTTTTATCAAAGCCTCTCTCAAAAGTTTGCTCTATAAACTTGTGTAATGATTTCCTCAAAGTTCTTACGAGTCAATTTTTCATAATAACACTTTCAAAATGTATGATTTTCATATGTTTTATATATTTATTTATATATTTCATATGCCAGCTAGCATCCACTCAAAAAAGCAAGACAACACTTAATTTTCAAGGTATTTCTTAATGTAGGCATCTTCCACGATAATTTCTTCTCAAACAGCTATAGAAGTAAGTCAGGTCGCACGTACTGTACAATAAACTTTACTTTCACAGACCCTCAAGGTAAAACAGAATGCATAGAAAAAACAGAATTCCTTCTGGACTGTCACGTATTTGTTCAATTGTAGTCTGAGTGCACATTAATTTGTTCGTGCCAGGCAGGACAGCGGGAGGTCGCTGTGTGTGGGTCACAATTGACTGTCAAATAAAAAGCAGGCTCAAAAAGCTCCTTTTTGTCTCAAGACGTGCGGCCTTGATCAAATGTGCTGCATATTCAGGGCTGCAATTAATTTTTGCACACAGTAAAGTAAAAGATAAACAAAGGTGATTAATTTTCTGCGAAAGAAAAGATGAACATTTTCAGCCTTTTGGCTGAAATCATTCTGCGGCGCGGGGCCTACGCAAAAGAAGGAAGGAATTAATGAAATGTGGTGATTAAAATTTGAGCAGCCACATTCTGCTAGTTAGTTTCAAACGCTGTTTTTATTAATGTCTGTGTTTTTGCATTCATGTGTGTGTGTGTGTGTGTGAGACAGGAGAGAGAGAGAGCGCAAGGGAGAGCCAGCGAGAGCACAGCTCTTCCGGGACGGGAGCTGTTCCAGAGAAAAACTGCTTTGAGCAACACATGTACACACATACTGCATGACTGCACATTTTTTACCTTTAAGTTCGGAGGACCCTTCGTCACGTCATTTATTTTTGTCCTTTAATTTTAGCCATCAGTGCAGCATAACCACTGACCATTAAACTAGTATGTTTCCATGACGACACTTTGACGTTAGAAATGATGATATAAATATTTATTTGAATCCAGAGAGATGTGGTTTTATTTGTCCAGGTTTTAAAAACACCCGTGTCACATGCTTTTGATCCCATGAGATAATTTGCTGTATTTAAAACTGACACAGTATATATAAGAATGATTCTAGTTTACAAATCAGTGAGATCAGTGGCATTTGATTTCTTACTGTTGTTATTCTTACTGTAGATTTGATAAATTAACTACTTTCATTTGTTCCATTAACTACTAAGTGGAACAAATGAAAGCTACACTGCTACAATAGTGAGGAGCGATCACAAACCAACGTGTATTACCTCAATAAAAAGTCCATACAAATGACCACTGGAGCTTTCCTTCAATTTACATGTGCTTCCTCTGGACCCCAGAACTGAAGCTTCAAGCCACAACCAAAACAGAACACATACTGTTATAACCTGCATCACTTACAGCCACTGAGTTGTCACTTTGCATGAGACCCAGACTTTCCACGCAGTCCTCTGACATGCTGAGCTATTTATTTTGGGAGTGTATCTGACTTTTTCTTTGACTGTTTGAATCTTTGGGAGCTGCTCACAGAAATGTCAGGAATCACATTTGGCAGGTTGTAGTGTCTGAGTGGAAAAGCAACAGAGCAACAGGACCGATCAGTTTCACAGGTTGTGTGGTTGATGCTCAGGTAGCTTATTGTTCCACTCTCACGTTAAAGGCACAGGGTTGCGCACTGGTTTTCAGAATCTAATGTTCAATGAAGAATCCATTAGGGTTAACATCCCTATGAGACAGTGCCAATGTGCCTGTGTTGACATAGCAAAGGGAGTGAGAGGACTCCTTTGAGGTTGTGGGTTCAATACTCAGGGTGTGCACAATCAAACTACATTTTCCAGTGTTATGATACTTAAAAAGTGAGGATTGATGCTGTGTCTCCGTCTGTCTCCTTCTGTATGTACACAGATCGTACAATGAAAGTGGCACACATAGGGAGCAGGGACCACTAGTTCTCAAATTTGAGAAAATGGCAGCTGAGAACGGAGGACACGTCGCCCTCGCTGATGACCTGTGCCGTTGGATTCAAACCCTGTCTGTTTTCCTGACCACTGGTTCCATTGTGACCTCCAGAGAGGTGGAATCAGGCGGTCATGTCATGAAAAGCCATGTAGATAATGTGTGCAAATAGGTCACAGTGCTGGGACAACACAGGTCCCTTAGCAGTGACCTATTTGCTCATAGGTCCACTGGTAGTGAGTGAGCAACAATGACGAGGTCACACACAAACTCCTCTTACAGCCCCCCACCTCATCAACAAGCCACCGCAGCACGCCGTTTCCATTTACCTCCTCCATCCACACACACACTGCTGCAGACACACACACACACACACACACACACACACACACACACACACTGTCAGAGACTTCTTTCCCCTCTGTCTCAGGGGGTTTTGTGGCGAGATTATTTCTCCTGTAGACGACCAGACAGCAGAATTGTATTTGTTTTTTCTGTATCGCTGCCCATAACTGCAGACAGTAGCAAACCACTTGACTGTGTGTGTGTGTGTGTGTGTTAACTGTCTGTGTCCACAGAGATGATGGCGTATATCATAAAACAGCACAGAGTAGCTGTCGTCTCTCAGTTTTATAAGTCTGATGAGCTGGAGTGGGTTCGACACTGTTTAGGTCCTGGTCTCCACAGCATTTATATTTTAAATGACATGTTGGGTGATGTGTTTTCAAACTGTACTGAAAGTGAGGAAATTCCAGTCACTAAAATGTTAAGTGCTGATTTTATTTCTCCCCTCATCCACTGTGTTTTGTTTTATTACTTGAATGATTTCAGTTTCAATGCAGCTCAGATTTCCTATAGTTATTTTAACACAGGCTCAATTTGTTGCCCACAAACAGAATGTTAAGTCATTAGTGTCCACATTTTTAAAGTTCCTGTTTTACTTGCTTATAGGGCATATTGTTGTACTTTGCAAATTGGCAAATGTTGTACATTCTTGCAACATTTTCCTCAGTAAAGTAAGTTTAGTAGATTTTTATATGTATGCAACATGTTTCCTGAAGTGACACTGGTGGTTAAACATTAAGAAGGATCTTTGATTTTGTTTGCCCTACTGGAGTGTATGTTTAAACATGTATGGCTGTGTGTGTGTGTGTGTGTGTGTGTGTGTGTGCGTGTGTGTGTGTGCAGTTATTTTCACTTTTAAAACACACTCAAGAAATGTCACTTCTTTGTAACATGGGTTTTAAACCCATGTCATACTGAACAACTGATAAAACAGACATTTCTGCATCCATTTGCTTAATGCTTTCAAATTAAAACCCAGCTTTATGCTTTTACCGTGTTGTATGACCGGAGTGGGTACTGTAAAAAAACAAGTGATACTTTGCAGTGGATAACATGCCTCAAAACACACACTACTTCAGCAGTTTTCTGTTACTATCATTAAGTATCTGCTGATACAAATAGAGATCTACCATTAAATTACTGTATACTACTAAGACTAATCAATCAAGAAAATCAATCTAGCCTTTTGTTGAAAATAAATATTTTGAGGGACTAAAATTTTAATATAAAATAAAACGTGTTTTCATATTTTCTGACCTCTAAATAACCTGTCTTTATTTCTACATCTGGTACATTTAAATTCAAACCCATTTGTCTTTTTAAAAACGTTTTATTCCCTCTTTTTCTTTTAATATAACTACGCACAGGCTTTGTTCCTTTTATTCCAGTTAAAATGCCTGTTGATTTCTTCTACCTCGGCAGCAGCATCATTATTGTCCTTGTGTAAATTGATGAAGCAGTCGGGGGAGAGCGTTAGTTAAACCCCTCAACCGCCTCCTCCTCCTCACTGAACCGAGCGCGGGTCTCACCCTCACTGTTGAAGTCACATTTGTGTAGGCGTCCCAGCTGATCAGAGCTGATGTTGTTTTGAATTAGATGAAAATAGACTATTCCTCAATCAGTTCCTCCAAGTATTCACCTCTTTCTTCAGGTGTATCGTACCAACTTCATCTTTAATATCATCAAGATTAAACCAGAGAAGAACTTGAAACAAAACAGGTAAGGACAAGTACTCGACAGGATTTTTGACAGATGTTTTTCTGATACTGTACTGCACTTTTTTGCTTCCTTCAAAAAAGACCCAACAGCAGCATGGAGGGCAGATCTGTTGATTTTCTGGCAGATGAAAGTGAATATGTAATTAACATGCTATAATTGCTGCCAGTCTCTCTTTTTATTTCAAGATGAAATGATTTGTGGTCTCTCTCCCCAGCGAAGGTCAGAGGCTCAAGCCTATGCAATACATAATTAATGGAGACCGAATGTGAACATGTATGTGGCTGGATCTTGAGCTACATTGTAAATAAGTACTATCTACAGCTGATGTTGCTCATTTTGGCCATCGAAGTGCATCAGCCAGTCAAATGAATCACTGCAGCATCTTTACACGGTTATCAGCGTGTCATTAATAAGCAATGTTTGTTTCCCCCTTTCTCAGCTTGCAGTGTCTAAAACCAGAGAATGAGTTCTCGTTTCCTCTACAACAAAACTACAAGCTAAAAACACACTCCCTTAGGTGAATGCTAAAGGGGCTTTATCTACCTCATGTGGCGACATGGTTTCATAGCTCATTCTGCACTTCTCGATGATTTCAGCATTAACGCCAGTCTGTTCTGTAAACAGTGTCCCAACTGCTCCTCGCAAACAGAATCACCAGCAGAAGCTCCCTATAGACTTCAAACATACATTACACATAGAAAATAAGAATCCACACAGGCCGAAGCGAGACGGCATTGTTGGACGGTAAACACCCCCAAATACTGTGGTGAGAGATGGAACTAGTTGAGTGTCTCTCTCTGCCAACAGTATCAGATTAAGAGGCGCTTTCAGAGTCTGTCCAGTGCAGGCTATATGGATGACCTCATCCGCTGCAGCTCGGGTGGTTTGGCAGTGAAATGCCATGTATAAGCTGTGGCAGAGGATGACAGAAAACACAGCAGAAGCATATTCTGCAAAAATAAAATGGCAAATACTGATCCTTATATGCTTTAGTTGTTAAAATTAAGTTAACAGGAGTGATGCTGTGGAGGAGTTTTGAAAGTTATCTAACATTTTAAAGAATCAGAAACATGTACAGCTATTTATTCATACAACTACTTATCAACCCAATAGTGTTAGGATGTGTTAGGATGACTGTAGAGAAGTTACTTGCAGACAACACAGTCCAATTATCAGGGAGGTTTAATAAATCCAAAGGCAGAGAACAGCAGGCAGGCAAACAAAACCAAAATGTCAAAAGACTAAACAAAGCTCAAGGAAAAAAACAGATTCAAAAACAGATTCAGAGCACAGGTAAGACACAGGTAACAAGCAGGCACTAGTTGGCACAGACTGACACAGGTCTGCTGGGCTTAAATACCCACTGACTAATCAGTGCCAATAAGGATCAGGTGTGCTCTCAAAATGGAGGGACACAAAGACAGGAAGCAAAGTCTTTGGCAAATGTCAAACCAAAACAGAAAGAGAAAGCACATGGTCAAAATGTAAACAAAAGCACATGTTACCAGAACATAAGTAGCAGAGTCACTAACACAATGGTTCCTGCAGTGTCAGTAAAACATGTAATAGCATCTGTTAATGTCTACTGTCAGCTGATTAGCTGCATTTGTTAGTTAATGTTATTTTTCATACACACAGTAGCATGTTATCCATCAACAAATCCCGACACTTTGACAAAATGAACACCAAAGTGTTGTACGAGAAATCCTCAAATTTTCATCACAGTTATTTGGAGCAAAAATGTACACAAAGTTATGAAAATAAAAGCTGCAAAATCCTGCTGTTAATTCCTTCAGAAGGCAGAAGTGGTGCAGTAAAAATCATTTCAATAATGGACAGTATCTCTAAGCACAAGGCTCCTGCAGCTCGATGTGATACACACGGCCCATCAACACCTCCTGTCTGCAAACAATTAATTGCATTTGGAGAGTGTTTCCTTTCTCCATGCAGATCAACAATGTCTTGTGCAATTAGTCCCTCGGGCCCCTCCCCCAAGGGCCGAGGCCTCAATCCTGCATGTCAACCTCTTCATATAATGAAGAGGGTGAGGGTGTCATGTCTGGACTTGGCAATATGCGACAGTATTAAATGGACTAACTGCCAGCTTTACTGCTGAGGAACACTGGTGTCTGAGCCCAGTGATTACCACCGCCCCATACGAAAATGACATTTGTCTGACAATAAAATTGGACACTAACCTATCTGAAAGCCGTCTCCATTTGCCTAGAACAAATGTTGGCGTCTGCAAACACTTTGACATACTTTCCCCTTGAATGCATGGAGAAGGCGAAGCCATCCTTAGGCTCACAATAATGGCCCCTCATTGTTGGCCGCAAAGGATGTGGCGCTATTCATACCGGTGGATGATTGAAAAGAAAATTGAATCTCTTTTGATGTGATAAATGTGTCTATTACTGCATTTGCACACAAACTGTCGGTGGAAATTATAGTGGGGAGGCAGATCCCAGGGGGAAAATACATAGGGATGGCCTATTTGCTATCCTTGATTTAAGCTTAAATATAAATATACTGTACCGGGAGATGAAATGAGTCCAAGCTCTTTTTTTCACAGGAACTTCACAAATGAAAGGCCTTGAGAGCCCCAATTGTAATGACTATATAAAAGGTTAAATGTTTGCATAGCTCTCTTCTTTTTCTCTCCACAAAGCTCTTTGATAAAGGACACCAACAACAGTTTCCCTCGTAATAAAATAGAATTTTCTCCTTTCAGAAACCTCAGTTGGCCATGTGTACAAATTTCTATGCACACTGGCATCTCATCCACATACATACAACCGCACACATTATTTTTATGTGGGAATAACACAATTTCATACTTTGACTAATAACATGCACAACAAGCAGCCTTCTAACAAACATTATTCCATCAGAAAGAGCCTTTGTTGTTGTTAATGAATGTAACCTCTCTCTGAATGAGAGTTCAGAGCTCTTAAAAGTCTTCTCAAGAAGTTTCCCAAAAGAATGTATCACTATAATCGACATTCATAACATTTTAACAAGATTCAGTGTTTTGTCCCAATTCTCCAAATAAAGGGCTTGCTCTTGTTATTGAATTATCAAGGTCATCCACACAAAATGGGTCTCTACAGGACACACTCACAGCACATCTAATGAGTCATGGCCTGTGAAAATCGGCAAATAGCCGATTTTATTTATTTTCCATTTTTAATTTTGGTTTTACAATTCAGTTCTTCTAAACAGCTGTCATGTCATCATGCCAACATGAATATTACACATTACTGCTCCATAGGGTCTCTAAAGTGTATGGAGCAGAATGCGTCTAGTGTTAATGGTGTATGGTGGAAAAACATGTCACTACAGCAGGTGTATGTTATGTGGTTTAAACAAAACCCAGGCAACATTAACTCAGCTTTGTTACATTGTCATTCTGTCAACTGGTACTTTGTTGAACCTTTCATAAATGATTTATTTTCAAGGCTCAAAGGCCTGATTAGTAATGTCTGCATTTAATGCACCATGTTACAGTGCTAAGGAAGAGAAAGAAAATGGAAAGATCAGAATCAGAGAAGTGTCAAAACAGCATATACACTTATATGCATGCATGCGATGCTGTGTGTGTTATCTCTTTTTTGTTTGGCTCTACTTGGAACTACATACAGTAACACAAACACTGACTCCACTATTTTAGTATACCACCTGATCCTTACATTTTCAATCGTCACATTCATCTCTCTTTCAATCCACAACATCTTTGATGATGTGACGCTCTTTGATGGCAAGTGAATTTCATTTGCGTCTAAAAGCTTGCAAAGTATTCTGTTCAAGACGATCACCACGTTCGTGACTTCTAGGCAATTATGCAAAATGGTAAACATTGGCCCAACTTCTAAATAATTTACCAGACCGAAAAACATGCTGCTCCAATGTTTATGAAATTCGTTTTGTGTTTACAGAGTGATCCTGTTGAAATGTTCCATGGCATTGAGCTAACAGAAAGGGTCATATTTGAATTAACTAATTGTATGATATTTAAATGGGTCCTCTAGATTACATGATGACTCAAGTCAGACAATAGACTTCACCCAAATAGTCTTTGCTGGTGCACACGAGCCAAATTCAATCCATCTGCAAAGTGTTTAGGGGGTTAGAAGTAATCTTGGCCTGATTCTTGGCAAACACTTGTACACTTTTAGGCTGAGTTGATTTCAGTGAAGTAAACTGTAACCTAAATTCTACTGGGTACTTGCTGCATAGATGTTTGCACCATGCTTTTATGCTGAGCTCAATTTGGACACAAGTGTCTTCTCTTTGTGGCTCTTGCTGCAGATACACCATCTGTTTGAATGGGTCACAAACATCCAATGATAAAACGTTAATTAATTTCAGGCCGTATTTTTTGTTTTGCAGTTCAATGGACACTCAAATTTTTTTTTGTGGAGTAGTAATTTCAAGTACTTGGTGATTTTCTATTTCAGTTACTTTTTTTATATCTACAGTTAAATTTGGTCTTTATTTCATGTCTACTAACGGAGTATTTGCAGGCATTTTTATTTCAACCATACCTTGAAATGACTTGAAATGATGCCGCATCGTAGATGGTAATAAAATAATAAAAAATAAAAGAATTCCACTGAAGCAAAAAATAATTATAATAATGTACTGTATTACAGAACTTCAAAATCAAGATATTTGTCTTCCAGCTTCTCCTGTAATACAACATGTTCCTGCTGCAGACCTCCAGCTACCAGTGGTTAATATGTAAACTGTTGAGCAGAGGGGATGAAGATGCCCACAGGAACATTGGCCCCTGATAAGGCTGTTGAGCTGCTGAGTCACTGGACATACAAGTTGGACAATTTCAGTGACTTGAAAACACCTCAGTTGGCTATTGAGTTGTTCAACCAATTAGATATTTGAGTTCTGTTGGGGATTATATTACCATCATAAGGAAGTAGTGGCCAATGTGCTGATGTTTTGATATACTGGCTGGTCTGGAAACTGGAACTCAACTGGACTCGGGACAGATTCGGACTTTGGTCTGAATGTTACTGAACAAGTCTTGACCTTGGGTCTTTGCAGGTAAAATTTGGAGTTTAGATCTGTGGTGTTGAGAATGGACAGTGGATCCTCCGGTGCTAGGAATAAGCTTCTCCATATCGACATCTACATTGATGAGCATGAAACTTTTAGAGGAATCCTTGAACTACTTAGCAGACTCCGTCCTCATTGGAAGGCACAGGACATTCAGATGAAGGCAAGTGACTCTGTGAATGTCTGTATGTGCTGGTAATTATTATTTTTTATGAATTCATCAAGTTTGTATGTTCTTACCATATGCTGATTTTAAAAAAAACATCATTGGTTGTTAGTTTAGTTGACTAGTTGAAGAAGATTAATTATATTACTGTGAACCTGAAGTTCAAAGGTAAGGCAATGAATACAATTGAATTGATGACATTAATTTATTAGCAGCCACTGTGGCAACACTTTGTTAATGTGCCTCATGCTGATGGAGATATCGACTCACAATATTTTCCCACTGAGCTGCTCGAATATTACATTATAAACAATATGACATAGTGCACAGGCCCATATATTATGAGAAGGGAGTCCAAAATCTTAACTAAATGTCAAAGTATAACTTTGCATTAAAAATAGGAGATGTGTTATTACATAAATAATCCCTGCATCAAGACAATTGGACGATTTGTTGTCACTCGACGGACTAGGAGATGTGAATAAAATACTTGGGATTATGTTATACCAGCTCTACCGATTGGCGATATTTGAAAAACGTGCAGGGTGGGTGGACAGTGGTGAGATATCGAATTAGACGTTAATTGGGTTTATTTTAAATTAGCTCCTAACATTCACACAACATTGATATATTCACCTCCAGGACGTGTAAGTACTATATTGAACAGAACTTGGTACAACAACAGAAAACCCAAGGTAAATTGTTTTTTTTTTTTTTCCTAACCCTGGGAACAGATGTGTAGATGTTGTCAGAGCATCTGTTCAGAACAGAATAATCCCATTCTGGTCCCATGTGCAAACACAAGGTCCAATCTTTCAGAGAAATTGGGTTTATGTTTGTTAGGTGACTGCACATTGGACGGGTGACCTCTCAATCTACACCAGGTCCAGTAATGTACACAAAAGAGTAGATGTTTCCCTTCAGCCCTCATCCCAACTGGTCCTCTAATGATGTATTGTGTTCATCTGATTGGAATATACAGGAGAAGGACAGACAGATCCTGCTGCTCCACCTGTGCCTTTAAATTTTAGTGACATTTTTCTTTTATTAAGTACTCAGTGTTATGTCTTGTGTTCATATTTATCTATTTGAGTCCTCTACTTGCTTATGACTTCCCATGACATTTTTATCAGTATTGGAGGATTTAGATTACTAAGGGTGATTTAACGTAAAATAAATTTACTTCACACACTGAGGTAATCTGAACGCTTTTTACTACACATTTATATGTTCAGGAAGTGTTATAATCATTTTAGTATAGGTGTGCTCAGACAATTTATTTGTAAATTATATCAAATACTATAAAATGCAGAAATTTTCATGTACCTATGTCAATTTTTAAATAAATATAAATATATAACAAACCGAGACAAAAGAAATGTAATAAAACTGCGAGACCAAGTGGAAAGCATCTAAGTGGCTCTCCGGCCTCTATATAAATACTTGATCGGATGCCAAGGTGGGCCTGTTTGTTCACTTTCCATCTAGATGAAAACCTGTTGTCTGCAGGTCCCATCTGAGGCTCAGAAAATTCCTTGGAGACTGTGGCAGAGAATGAGAGACTTTGAGAAACCACTGAATGACAACAAATGTGTGACGAGGCCTTTGCAGGCAAACAGTGGTCACTGTGGGATTGTTGTGTACATATAGAAAGCACTGTAGCCTGTGCTGGAAGTGTGATTCTTTTATGTCAAATAAAAAAAAAGTTTCAGGCAGCAGCTCTCTATGGATAACATACTGCTGTTTACCTACTGTGACATGAATCTGCCTGCGCAGGTATAATGTTATGTGAAAAAAAAATAGAACACACCATTAAATATTCCAGTTGTTGTTGTTTTTTTAATGTTCACAAATCAGTGTCTAATCTTGTTAAAATGAGTTAATTGCTGGTAAACAACAAATATTGCCCTTGTTTAACAAATTAATTGATTAAATTAATTATCAACAAAAATGCGCATTCTGACTTAGGAAAAAGTTAGCACACTCTACCCTCTAATAACTGGTGTTGCCCCTTTTGGCTGAAATAATGTCAGAGAGACGCTTTTTGTGTCCATCTTCCAGTCTCTGCCATCGGCATGTGGAGGGTTTGCCCCATTATTCAATGCAGAATTCTTTCAGCTGAGAGATGATTGAGGGGTTTCTTGCATATCCAGCCCATTTCAAGGCACCCCACAGCATCTCAGTGGGATTAGAATCTGGCCTTTGACTCAGCCATTCCAGGACTATCCATTTCTTAGTTTTCAGCCAGTCCCTTGGTGGATTTATGGGTACATTTTGAGTCATTGTCATGATGCCGGGTCCAGTCCTGCTTCAGCTTTAATTTTTTTACCAATGGTCTCACATGTTCCTCAAGCAGCCTCTGATACACAATAGAATTCATGGTGGATTATATGATGGTAAATTGCAGCAAACCATCCCACTCTCACTTCCACCTCCATGCTTCACAGTGTGTATGAAGTCCTTTTCCTGGAAGGCTATATTTGGTTTACACCAAACATGTCCTCTCCTCTGGTGTCCAGAGGACGACATGTTTGTCCAAACATGTCCAAAGACCATTATTCCAGAAGTCCATGTCTTTGTCGAAGTTCTGTTTGGCAAACTTCTGTCTGGCCTTCATGTTTCCCAGAGAGCAAATGTTTCCGACTTGCATGCCTCCCATGCAAATTAAACTTGTGCAATCTCTTTCTTATTGTAGAGGCATGTACTTTCACATCAACAGTAACAAAAACCTGCTTTAGCTCCTGTGATGACTTCTTTTAACATCCTGCACTCTATTCTCAGGGTGAACTTGCTAGGACGGCCAGGCCTGGGCATGTGGGCAATTGTTTTGAAAGTTCTCCATTTGTAGACTATTTTCCAGATAATGGAATGGCTGATTTCGAAATTTTTTGAGATCTTTTCAAATCACGTACCAGACTCATAAGCTGCTACAATCTTCTTTTTGAAGGCCTCAGGCAGCTCTTTCGATATCACCATGGTGTTCACGCTCACTTAGTCAGGAGCACATCAAAAAAATGTCTGAGGTTTAAATGCTGAGTAATGATGTTCTAATCAGGTGCAACTGATATGACACACCTCTATTTTAGCTATTTTAAGAGGGAATAGATCTGGGGGTGTCCTTATTTTTATTTATTCCTCACCAGAAATTGCATTTTTCTTAAAATAACATGTTGCACAAAAAATTAGAAAAGTATTTTCTTCACTTTCAATTGTTTAGCCATATTACTTGAATCTCCCAGTTATGTTAAAAATTTATATTATATATCCCTTGACCAAATTTGTTAAAAAAGACACAGACATAGTGTGTCCTAATTTTATTCATGACTGTATGAGTTTGTTTTACAATGCCAGTTTCATTTGAAATGTTTATGTTAATTGTTCCTTTTTTAAAAATTGTTCCTGGGCTATTATCTATGTGCTACCTGTGCTAGTTCCTTTGTGCTGTACTTAAGTGCAAGGTTAAGGTATTTGCTCTTTACTAATTTACTGCTAATTTACTGTTTATGACATCTCCAAAGGAAATATGAACCATTTTAGTCTACAGCAATCATCTCACAGACATACATGTTAACATATTATTAAATAACATATTCTGACTTTCCCCGCGACCCTTAACAGGATTAAGCGGTAGATAATGAATGAATGAATGAATGAATGAATATTCTGACTTTCCATATTATCAAATATATGATGCATTAGTTAATAATGAACCATTCAAAGCAGTTCAACTTTACTGTGAGATTAAAATTATTAGCCTGTAAAATTATACTTATTACACTAAATCTAAATCCTGAAATAAGCATAGCATTTATTATTCACCTAAAAGCACTCCATGTTGCTCATTCATACATACAAGTGTTATCATTGTGACATTATCATTCTTAATTGTAACCAGTTTACAATAAAAATCAGCACTGTTTTAACTGTTACAGTCACTGTGTTATATATCTACAGTGTGTTCAAATGTCTTTTATATTATTCCAAGTTTTTCATTTGTTCTTTTCTGATATATTAGAGAGCTTTTCCCTTTTTGTTTTCCTTTTGATTCCAGACATTCACAGAGGGCCTCACCAACCAGCTGATTGGCTGCTACGTGGGCTCTCTTCAGGACCCTGGTTGTGTTCTGGTGCGACTGTACGGCAGAATGACGGAGCTCTTTGTGAACAGAGACAGGGAGGTGGAGATGTTTCAGATCTTCCATGCACATGACTGTGGTCCAGAGATCTACTGCACCTTCCAGAATGGCATCTGCTATGAGTTTGTTAGGGGAACAGTGCTGGATGATGAGCTGCTCCGACAACCCTCTATTTACAGGTCTCTGCAAGAACAGCAGTATGCCGAGTATGAATGTGCTTTTTTGAGGGACACAGCCCAAATGACACAACACACAGCTCCTTTGATCATGCTGACATCTGATGTCCACAGTCCATAGTAGCTCAAATTTAAGACTTCAAATGAAAAAAAAAAGAAATTTTACTTTACTGTTTGACTAATAAATGTTTCTGCCCTTGTTTTCAAATGCATTTTCATACAAATATTTAAGGTCGTATTGCATCAGTGTTGCCAAATACAATGGTGAGGTTGACCTTAGATGAGTTATAACTACATCATGACCAAGAACTTGATGTTATTTGCATTAACAGTAAATGTTATGTATTCAGTTTTACCAGTATCATAGAAACTGGTCAGTGATGGAAACATCTTCAGGTCCATTCAGTAGTCAGGGTGTATCATTTCAACAGCTTTATTGTAAATGATTTGAAACCTTGAACACTTGTTTTCTACAAAAACACTTAAAGGTCATTGTTGGAGTGTATGTGGGTGCACGCGCTGCATGCATGAATGTGTGAGCATTTCAATTATGCTGACGCAGGTGGGTTTTTTTTTCTTTTGATTACTTCAGTTGAGTCATGTTTCATGTTGAGCGATGTTGTTTACTAATGGGCCCTGTTTCATTCATCATTCTGATAATAACCGGCCTACACCATTATTCTCACCACGGGACAGTAGGACACAACACAGCCCATCAAGGCTGAACAGCCAGGGCCATGACAGACATCAATCACCTTGCTCTGCCTGATACCCTCTGTGGGAAATACCCAGAAAACTTAATGTTACCACTAAGATGCTTCAAGAATGAGTACTCAAATGGTCAAAAGGTCACAAATGCAACAAGGCCCATTTTGTTGAAAAGAAGAAAAAGATAAGAGCACTAAATGGAAAGGGAGGTGCGTGTCTTCTCTGATAATGGTTGTTTGTGCAATAACATGCTCAGCCAGGCTCATCTGAAAAAATGTTTTCTTACTGCAGATTGATCGCAGCAGAGATGGGGAGGATCCACTCTATCCAGCCAAAATGTGGTGTGTCGGCTGAACCTCTACTGTGGACAAAAATGTCCCACTTTCTCACCATGGTGCAGAGCAGTATCAGCAGCCCAACTGAGCAGCGTTGCACCAAAAGGTACAACCCATGACAGAATTATCTCAAAGATGTGTTGTTGGTGATATTGTTTAAGATTTGGTGGACAGTGACTGTATTTTAAGGGGCAGTGACGAAAAAGTAATTTCTTCACACCATCAACAATAGTGAACCAGATCGACATTATAGACAAAGCAAAGACATCTCCAGGGGTTTGTGTCTGTTCAAGATCAACTTGAAATTTGGACACTATTCCAATGTTTGAACTACTTTGAACGTTGGAAGGTAAAACAGAGTACGACGCAGCCAACTGACCGTTTGCTAAACCTATCCCATACACAGCTGTCGTCTAATCTTGATGTAGAAGCTGTAACTAAGTGTGGCAGGTCTGTCAAGCAGTGGATTTGTCCACATTCTCAACTGGAATGAGGCATCAGAAGGTTCAGAATGAGGGTGTTGTGCTTTTAGCCTTTTGCAAACCGAAAACACATGGGAAAAGTATGAAGAATGGATGAAAAGTGTTTATCTGCTCTTGGATAGAAACATTACCACCTTGACCTGAGCTGATCATTACTTCAAAGGCCAAGGAGCATATCATTTACTACCAATATTAGTTTGTGGAGGTTACAGGTTATGTTAAAAAACACGAACAACTATCACTCTAGTTGTTGGCAGAAGTTTTCTAACTTCTTCTTCTAACTTCTAACTTCTGCCTGGTGTGTGCAGGTTTAACTTTAGCAGAATATGTTGCTAAAAGGTGCAAATTTTCAACC
This sequence comes from Trinectes maculatus, assembly GCA_016785345.1. Lineage (NCBI taxonomy): Eukaryota > Metazoa > Chordata > Actinopteri > Pleuronectiformes > Achiridae > Trinectes > Trinectes maculatus. Next base: position 163,584 of record JAFBJQ010001385.1, read on the forward strand.
CTTTTACATGATTCTTCCTTCATGTTGAACCAGGAGCCGGCCCAAAGCAGCTGGACTCTGCAAATTCAACCAACTCAGAGTTAGTAATATTTGATATTATGCCACAATGACCACTGAAAGTGTGACCCATTATTGCTGTTGTGGTCCAATTGATATGACCTGTTGGTGTTGTGTGTCAACACACTACAGAAATTACATTAAAAATCCTTAACATTATTTGATTAGATACAACTTAGATACAACCAATCTCCCCCATTCAAGGACACATCACATCATCCTCCATGCCCAGCTCTCTCACAGTCCAGCTATATATACTACACTGTATCTCAAGGCCTATGGCTTCCCCTGTTTGCCCTTCTCAATGAGTTTAAAATGTCTAATGACTAGCAGCCTTAAGACTACATGTACATAGGAACTCATTCCCATCAACCACCTCTAAGCCCTGTCTCCCACCCACGCTGTCAGCCATTACACATTTGATAATGTTCCACAGGGCCACACCCATCAAAAAGAACAGCCTTGCTCGAAAGGTCTTCACTTAACCTTGCCCGGGTTGAGAAACACCAAGTCTGTATGCTGGGGCCCCATCTTTTTGCAATATAGCCTTGGTCTTTGAGTCTCTTTACTTGGATGGACCTTATCTTTTAACCCTACCATTGCCTGGCATTTACTGACCATGCTGTGTCTCTAAGTTAGTCAAAGTGTCTCAATACGTAATATTGAGACACTAATAATATCTAATCTTTGCAAATGACATGAAATCCTTAGATTCGTTAGGTACACTTCTCTACCCGGTGTCGCTCTTTCAGTATCGGGTTGAAAATGTATCCATGTATAATTCTTGTGTATATCTTCTTTTAATTATAAATGTCAATGCAGGTCAGGTTAAAGAAAGACCCATTGGACTGGTGTGGTGGTGCTACCTCAGTGGTCTATTTTTCTGCAGTCATGTCTGTGATAAAAAAAACAGCCACATTTTCCACATTTTTATCTTTTAGGCAGCAGCACTTCCACTGATGGCTTCTCTTACATGCTAAACGTGCTTTGTCAAACTTGCCCACAGTGCTCCTCTGCACTCATATACTGTCCATAAGTAACCGGACAGTCTTTGCTTCAGCTGTCCTGTTGGCACATTCATATCTCTCACCTTTGTTGATGGAGCCTGTCTGTGAGCTGTCATTGGTCAGAGGGACAAGGCGGGGGAGTGGCCTTCATGGCAATGACATTGCATTATCTCTGACAGGGGTCATGGGGTGAGAGGTGAGAGGGTCCTCGAGACACTACAAAGAAACAGACGCCCGTAGGCAAGCTTCCTGCAGAGCTCTCCCTTATCTGTCAAACGTTCCTTCTTGTTTATGTTTGCAGAGATGGGGTCAGAAGTTGATCCTGACTGAAGCTGCAGAGCCAGACTATCACAGTCACTATTAAAAAGAACTGGTGTTTCTTCTTTGGGTTTTAGCAAGTGTGTAAAGCAACTGGTGCCTGAGTCATCCAGGACTGAGTAATCCAACAAAGAGATTACTCAGTCCTGGATAGTGGAGGAAAGGATAGTTATGATAAGAGGTAGTTTTCGTTTCCTGGATGGGTATAATGCGTGTGATATTGTGAACGTCTGGTGCAGAGTGTGGTAGCATGTAGTAGAGTAGTGTACATGGCTGCAATGCACATAGTCATCTGCCAGCTAAAAAAAAATCCTGGACTAAAGACAAAGGGTTAAAGATCTAAGACAATATCAGTGTGACAACACGTCTTTGTCATGGCACAGACAAGAAACAGCAGATCTCCCTTGTTCTCAGACAGTGTATGTGGGTTCATCCGGTTTCTCATTATTAATCATCTTTGGAACAACTCTTTTCCTTTTTGCTGGGAGCAAGGGACGTTTATTGCAAATGCAACATACAGTATATCTACCTCTTGTCGACTGTATCAGTATAGCCAAAACTTTAAATTTCACAGTTCTTGTTTAAGGTACAAAAATTAGTTTACATATAAATATTTAATTTACTACTCAACACACAACACACTTACTCGTCTCAAGAGATTTCATTTTATTCACCACGATTACTCTTATGGTTAACTCACTTTAACGTTTCATTTTACTCAGACTTCATTTGTAACTTTACTCACTATTTCCCATACAGTCACTTACCCAAAGCAATGAGTGTGTGGATGAATCAGAAAGTAAACTGAGGAGAGATGCTATGTGCATCAACAGCAGCAAACTGCACCACAGTTAGAGGCCCAACAGATGGTGCTATATTGTGAGGCATTTGTCTGACTGCGTGTTTTGTCACAGTTCACTGCTGCTTAAACACAGAGAGACATGTGGAACAACTCTATGTGATCTATATGAACTAAGTGCCCTGGGTAACACAACATGCACAATATAAATTATTATTATTATTATTATTATTATTATTATTATTATTATTATTATTATTATTATTATTATTATTATTATTATTATTATTATTATTCAGAATGGAGTGTTTCATTATACATTTATAAAATAGAGATAAAGAGAATAAAGAGAGAAGTATAATTTAATCATTTCAAGATTCAGATTTAGGAGGTAAGTCTATGGTTTCAAACTTATGTCAACGGTACATTTGTATATTTACTGGCCTCTTGACTTTGCATGTGTGTGACATGACTATACACACACAGCCACACTCAGAGAGAGAGAAAGAGAGCCGCACGGACAGAAAAGACCAAGAATCGGGGTAAAACAAGCAAAAGGCGTTTTTAAACAGGCATCAGAGAAACTTTTGTGCTCGAGAATGTACGAGTGCTGGTATGAATGTGATCTTTAGAGGAAATGGTAGAAGAAAAGCAGAGAGGGAGCAGGAAGAGGCTGCACCTGCAGAGGAGGTCTTCAGCTCTTAAGCCACCCGCTGCGCAAAGAGAGAGACAGATAGAGAAAAGAAGGGAGAGAAGGGGGGAGGGAAAGAGGCTGGAGCAGCTGCGGGGTTCGGAGAGAGAGATCGCACAGTCGAAGTCAGAGATGGGAGCGAAAAGAAAGAAAAGCAATGGAAAGCAAGAGCAACCTCTTCTTCTCCCAATGGCCCCCTGCTATGTCTCCCATTTACACTCCCATGAATCATGTAAAATGAAAAAAAAAATCTGTAGTGCTTGGCTGGTGTTTGAAATCATATGTAAATAAGGCACATTGATAATGAAGCGCCAGAGGAGGAAATTCCACTAATTACCTTACAGAGACTTGACAGGGAGCAGGAGGCGAATGTACTTGATGTACTGTGCTCTATGAAAAGGACAGAAAAGATCGAGGAAAAGATCTGATGGCAAGACGACAGGTTTCCATTTAAGGTAAATGGAAGTCTTTCATTTAGCTTTTGACTCCGCGTAATCGTGGGTTTCTATGATAAAGTCAGTTGGTTAAGTGAAAAAAAAACTGATGGTTTGAAAAGGAATCAGAGTGATTCACCATTTGACTACATGTTTTAATTCTGATTAGAGAGGATACGGAAAAATGCTGTATGTCAGAGAGGGTTGATTTTAAATAATTTTAATACATTTCATAGGTGAGTAGATGTGTGTCATTTTTTTTGGAAAATACTATGCTGAATTATATTTATAGTATTTCAACAATTTAATATGACAATATTAGTTAAAAGCTAAAATAAAAGCTAAAGCAGATGCATTTTTAAAAAATCAAACAAAATCAAAAAAGCGAGACACTATTTTTCTCTGCTTGCTCAAGAGGAAACAAGCAACCTCACAGTCTCAAAATCAACCCGATTTCATTCAATCAGTCGTTCTTCAATCTATCTGTCTATCCATCGCAGGAAGGAAGAATGAGTAAGTGAAGCAGAAGAAGATGATGTAGGTAAATGACCAGTTCCCTTGTTGCGGATGTGTAGGAGGAGTTGTATAAGGCAACCCAGCCTCTGCATCATTTCCATAAACAAGAATTTGCTCCTCTGCTTTTATTGTGCGTTCCTAACAGGCCTCACTAAATTATGTCTACAAGTGTGTATAATACCGGAGCATCTGTTTGTTCCCCTCTGAATAAATCGGTGGTGTTTAAACTACACTTTAAATTACCCTCTTGTCGTGGCCTGACAACTGAAAAGAAAACATGAAAATTAATTAGTAAGATGGATCCTTATGCTTTTTTTTCTTCCATGTGCATTTTGCATCCAAGGACATTAGTGGTTTCTTTGATACGTCAAGTAATCAACAGAGTGAAAACAAGACATGTGACCTTACAAGGATCCCTGAAATGCTTTAGTTTACAAATATCTTCTGAGAAGAAAAGAGGAGTTCATGACGAACATGGTCTTCGAAGCTTTTGGCAAACGTCCCTCTTTCGTTCTCCATCTGTGCCATAAGCTTTTCCCTCAATTATACAAGTTCAGTTTGTTTTTTATGCAATTAGTTGCTATAAATAAATAGTGCAAGTTCAAAATTTTGAATGCTCCAAACGTATCATTGTCAATTATCATTGTTGACATTATTGCAAGACATGTTTTGCTAGATTTTTTTTTCTTCTCAAATAGAATATTTTTTAGTGTTGACACTTAAATGCAGGTGAGTCACAGCAGGCAATGAAGGATTTCAAGAAAAATAATAATATTAGCAGTTTATGGTAAGGCATACTTAGATAATGTTTCTTATGTCTTTGTTTTCTTTAATGATTTTTTTGTGTCGACTTTTTACATTCAGCCTCGAATATGAACATATAACAAAACCTGTGATTTTTTGATATCTGCCTCATGCAGCTCTCAATAAAGAAAAAAACCTTCCTCTTTCATAAAACAAGCTTCGACGCTCTGCCATGACCATCATCACGTCTCTTTCCTCTCTTACAGTTGCGTGGCTCTGCGAGACGTGCCCAGCTTTGAAACCCTGACAGCGGAGATGGAGTCACTGAAGAGACACCTCTTACAGACTGACTCACCAACTGTCCTTTGCCACAACGACCTCCTGACAAAAAACATTATCTACAATCGCGAAGAGGGTGAGGACCAGCTCTCACAACACTGACACTGGAAACCATGGTGGATATGTAACTGAAATGAGATGCTTTATGAATTATTTCACTTGGACCAGATATTCATCAATCACAGTCCTTTAAGCCAAGTGTATACTTGACTGCCCAATCCTACACTTCCTAATAGTAGCTTTGTGATTGGAGAGTCTTAGTCTGATACCGATGCTAATGCTAAAGTGGCTGAATATGTCTTTCACTATCAGTTTGAAATAATATTGCTCACAGTGTTTAGTTTATACAAAGAGGGGGGGAAAAAAACTTTGCGCCACTGTAAACGTGTTGTCATTTCATTAAATAGTTGATCTCATTTGTGGCCTTTTATTACGGTTTTAAATTTCTCATATTTTTTCCCTCTCAGTCAAAAGAGACTCCTTATTCCTTTGGCTCCTACAAGGTTCTGTGCTTTCAATAACAGGAGGGAGAGTCAGCTCTACCTAACGTGTTTGTCATGTTGTCCTGGTAACGGCTGTTGCTTTCCGTCTGCTCCTCTATCAGGAATGGTGAAATTCATCGACTATGAGTATGCCGATTACAACTACCAGGCCTTCGATATTGGCAATCACTTCAATGAATTTGCCGGTAGGTCTGTGTTGCGATGACATGACGTTCAGTCTGCCTGCCAACATTTATCACAGCCAGAATACTTAAGATTACCTAACAGGTATAAATGAGTGCAGGTTTTTTTAACTACAGTAACTGATTTGCAGGATAATAGTTCAGTTTGTGCTGCCTCTATAGTTGATATAATTTTTTTTTTACCTTTCTGCTAATATGCACCATGAAATCACATCGTTCCTCCGTTAGTTCCTCTGCTGAGAGAAATTGTTTTATTCTGTTTGTAATCTACTTTGGGGGTAAACATGGTTGTTATATAATTTCAGCTTTGATGGCAACACTTAATCTTCATCTTCAAATGATTTTAACTAAAGACACATCAGCGTTGTTCAAACTTGAGCCAATCTTTCAAATCTGATTCCAATTTTGAGCTAAATCTCATGCACAGAAATGTGCATCTGGGGGCTTCGGCAAGCAGCGTGTCAGAGTGAAGGATGCTGAATCGGGTTGATTTAAGCAGAGAATCTGGTTTATTTCTTTGAGCTGTGTTGAAGTGAATCGAAATGTTTCTGACATGTTTCTGAGACAGAAGCATATTTTCCACAAAAAGTGTGTATTACATATAGGCTTTGTGCTCCAAAATGCTAATGTGTGGTTGTTTTAACATGACAACATGCTTTCTCATACATTTTTTTCTTAAGGGGACAATACAGCCTGATCCGCAATCAAAAACTTGCTGATCTTACTAAGGATTTAAAATCAGCTGTTAATTGAGAGTGTACATGCCATTCTGATTATCAATAGCAATTGCCCTCCTTTCTAGGACAACTGCAATTATGTTTACTATTCATTTGTGTAATATCATTATTACGTAAGTATAGTTAAAGGTGCTGTTTCAATGCGTTTGCATTTTAACAAGTATATGTTGGTAACATTAGTGTTTGTAAGTGATGCAATTCTATGTGTAAGAATCAAAACAAACATGTTTTCATGGATACTGCACACAAACATGTGCATGTGTGTGTTGTGTGTTCAAGGGGTGAACGATGTTGACTATGGCCTCTATCCGAGCCGGGAGCTGCAGAGGGACTGGCTGCTGGCTTATCTGGAGAGTTACAAGCACAGCACCGGCTGTGAGGTCACTGTTACAGAGGCTGAAGTTACACAGCTCAATGTTCAAGTCTGCAAATTCTCACTGGTAAGTGTCTGCTCCCACTGACTTTGTTGAAATGCTGAAATATGTCATTATGCAGTGCCTCAGCACTTTGGAGAAACTTTGTAAAGCGACAAACCTATCAACAGTTATTTCCTTTTCTAAAGTTTTAGCTCTGTAAGGGACTAAAATATCTCAATTTAATAAGATTACTGAGCGCATTTCAACATTATCCATATGTGTGCAGAGCTCTGAAATGGCAGGGCGGCAACACCTCACCATCACATTTTAACAATTTACTTTTCCAGCTCCCAGAGAAAAAAAAAGAAAGAAAGAAAAAATACTCCTGAAAGAAAACCAAACCAATCCACAGCTGACACACCGCCGCTCCGTCTGACTTGATTAGAAACTGCCGCAGGGAAAAATGAAAGACAGCAGCCAAAATTATTTTTCTTATGACCACAATTTTCATTCTATGGTGGCTCAAGTGGTGCTGGGCTATCTGTCTGAAAAGTGCTTTCATAGCTTAACACAATATGTCGATTTGTCTGGCCAATACGAGGGTGGGAATGTCTCTTGATACAGCCCAGAAATGATGAGGAAGCATATTACTTTTTAAAATAACTTGCGCCACAGCCAAATAGAGAGGGAGAAGTGAGTGATGATAGGGAAAGAAATATGAGCTGGGATACAGAGAGAGAAGTGATAACATCGTGTTGATTAAAGTCAGATTATATATGACAAACAGAGAATCACTGATACTTAACAAGCCAAGTTTCCAGCTCGACTCATTTTGACAAACCCTGTGTCAAAGAGTGATACGGAGACAGTAACTTATGGAACTCATAGGGTCTTAGGTCTATGATCTATTATTTCTATCATTCAGCTGAAATCACTCTTTAAAAATAATCTTGTATAGATTTATTTTGTACAGTAAATGTTGACTTTATGAACAGTTCTTCACTTTTGTACATGTTTGACCTTAGGGCACTTTATTATGTATTACTCATCCAGGCAAAAGGAAATAAATAACCACTTCTCAGTTACCACTTCTCTTCTAGTCCATATGATAAATGTTAGTTTACAATCAATTCATTGTTTATTTATTAGCTTATTGAATAAAATACCATCGGCCAGTAAATTAAATACCATCGGCTATACATGGTTGTACCAATTTGAAAATGCCACTTTGGGTATTGAGAAACAAATGGAAGATTATAATTGTATTCTAACACTGACAAAGATCAAACCATTAAAATTAAACATTTAAAATTTCAGGTACCATTTTAGATGAAAATTAGCGCTATTGAAATGACACAATAAAGGTTATGTCCACACAATTTTTGACAATTCACTTTATTTGTTTCTCACTGCATCCTGTAAGTGATGATTTAGTTCATTCTGTTAAACTGGCTCTGAAAAATTAGAATTAGCAAGAATTAGCAAGTCAATCTGATGTCTTTTTTGAGCCCATTAAAAAAAAATCTCTCTAATTCTACCCTTTTGTATTACGTAATTTCTTGAAATATTCCAGCTACATTGAGTTCATGCAGAAGCTAAAGTCTCATTACGACTACAGATGAAGTGAACAAAGTCAAACAGCAGGGAAATCAGCGCACACGGAAGGAGGCTGTGTTGTGCTGTCAAAGCCTGGACAGATGCCAAATCTTAAAGCCTGGCCAAACTTGCCAAGACACGGTGGGGTCTTTACGACTCATCCTCTCCTCAGCAGGGATCCCCCGTACTGTGGAGGCTATAGCCTGCGGCTCCGTGATGTCACTCTCCCCGTGTGGCTCTCATCCTCCGTTTTCTCAATGGCTCCCAGTCACTGACAGTCTCTGCTTAGTGTTAGACTAATGCTCTCTTAATGGCGAGCAGTTATTAATCATAATAGAAACACTCTCAATCCCTCTCTCTCCAACTAAAGACAGAGATTAGAGATGAAAATCTGCCAGGGAGGGGAAAAGAGCCAAGGGAAAACCACACATTGCACTTCAAGTATTTCATTCCACCCTTTATTTGATTATCAAATAAAAATGTGATTATATCACTGGGCCGCAGAACAGAGGCCTGTCTGGATCTTATTAGGACTTGCTATTAGTGGTCTTACCATGGAGATTTACAATAAGGGTGGAGAACAACAGAAATTTATGGAGGCATGGAAGTCCGCAAGCCTAAGTGAGCAAAGCCATTAAGGAGGGAACTATTCAATAGGGAGGTTTGTCATTCTGACTGAGCAGCATGCAACTGGCATGAAGGAGCAGCAGCAGCAGCAGATATGGCAGCAGCAGTTAAAACATGACAGCTGGAGGTCAATGAACTGTTGCTTTACAATTCTGCTCTACAGCACAGAGAGAAATGCTGCAACGCAGATTGGAATAGCAAACTGTAAATCAGTAAATACAGCACCTATAGTATTTAATCTAATGAAAATCAAATATCACCAAAGCCGGTTTAATTGGAAAAACTCCCATAAATACTCATATGTGCACCAGGGTCTATACACCAGACAGAAACCAGATTTGTACACTTTTTAACTACATTCCAGTGCTTCAGGACCATCAGAGACTGACTGCATGTCTCTGGCATTGACCTCCTGCCCTGCTCAAGTGCTCTTGAGCAACATGCAGGAGTCTGACCCTGCTGTGACCTCCCTGCAGGGGGTCAAGAAGAAGTGAGCTTTTCAGGCTTTAGCTGGATTAACGGAGTGTATAAGAATTGCACACTCGTCACATGTTGTTGCTGCTCTTAATATAAAACCGTTATGAAGTGAAGTGAGCATGAAAGCACGTTACATTATCTTGTTAGTACTGTAGTGTTCATTAATCTTTATAGGACGAATAAATAAATTAAGAAATAACAAGAAATTCAGTGTTGTCTAGTTTTCAATTCAGTCTGAATCGTGCAGTTTGCATTGGCTTTGTTCATGCTGTGTTCCATATTGCTTTGTTTGATTGACTTTCAAATCTATTAATAGTTCCATGCATTACTCTGCACCTGTGACAATGACAACAGCAGATGTGAGGCTTGTTGTTATGAATTATCCTAGGCCAGTGCTTTTTGAATGGTTGATTGATAAGCTGCACAACGCACAACATAACTAGCCAGCAGAAAACTACCAACTCCTGATATGTTTTGATGTTTTTTTTATACTGTCCCTCAGGCATCCAACTTCTTCTGGGGTCTTTGGGCCATCCTGCAATCGCACTACTCCTCGATTGACTTTGACTACCAAAGGTTTGTACTTCTGACAAAAGCACCTTCAAAATCCCATTAAAAAGAGAGTGAGAGAGGTAGGGAGAGAGATTTCGTCTATGTGCATGTCTGGGCATCACTTTGCATTAACATTGTTCCATAAAGCACCGTGTCTGACATTTTCTTCATCGAAAGCTGAAAAAAACAGACACTTACAAATTATCGATATTCAAATTGACGTCCTCCAGACATTAATCACCACCTTCCCCTTAACACCACCTCCACAGCCATTTAATGAAGAAACACATGAAACCACAAGGAAAATTATAACTTAAGCGCAACCTCACTGGACCACTACCATATTGCCGTACAATTATCATACATCATTTAACAGACACAAGTGGAAAACTATGGTCCTTTAGTTTCAATTCGAGCTGTCAGTGTTTTATTACAGTGTTTGGACAAACAGGGTCTTCATTAGGATTGCCTGAAGAGGAATTAGTTGGCAGAGAAATTGCAATAAAAATTGGGAACTTGAGCCTCGAATGTGGAAATTTCTATTTTTTTCTTCCCCAGCAGTGCTTTGAGACTTAGTTTATCCGGAATTTGGCATAAAAAGGCAGCATAAGCACACTTTTCTCCTCCTCTTGTCACTACTAAATGCAGACAAAATATTTACACATGAAATTCTCCTGCCTTTCCTCACCCTTAAACCGCACATCGTGAAAAGATGAAAGGCCCGAGCTTTCACAAAGCAATTTCTTTTATTTCTAAGTTATCTTTAAATAAGTCCAGGAGACATTCCTCACTACCAGCAACCAGACAATAAAGTTCAGGAGGGCAAAAGTTTTTCTCTGCAGCCCTATTCCCCCACCCCCACCCGCCACAGTTGTGATCGTGATCCTAATCACTATTGACATATGGCACCCTCCCCTCTGTGTGGCTTTCTCTGCCCACTTGCTAGATCAGCGACAGGGCCCCCGACTCATTTCGATCTGGACCTGGGAGGAAATGTGATCCAGAGGGGTGCCGAGGCACAGAGGAGCTATTGTTCCTGTGCCGTCGGTCCTCCCTTACATATACGTCTCTCATCTCTGGCTGGGCCACATACGCCTGCTAGACGTCTGCTCCTCTAAGCTGCTGGCTGAGGTTGTCCTAAAGTGCATAGTGAGGGTCAGGTTTCGCTTCTTTAACTTGAGGGTTAAACTGAAATGAGCTCTGAGCGCACCAGAAACTCATGAGAGTTATCCTGTCAGTCTCCCTGATACACACTCACACACACTTGCTTTATATCAGTGAAACAAATAAAGACAGTCTAATGAGATTCTGACATCTGCTCACCTTTAACAGAAGTGAGGACACACAGTTCGAATCAAGAAAAAGTAGCCTGAGATATTTGGACTTTCCAACATGACTTTATGTCCATATACGAATGGAAATGTTCCGAGCGGCACCAAAACATCTGGTGCTTCTTCGTGATCTACTCTCTATATAAGTCACCAGTATGCTGGTATACAATGAGTGGATGACATCAAAATTTTAAAAACAGCTGGTGAACCCCAAAACAAAACACTGAGGTAAAGGAGGCTAAAAAGAGCAGGTCGAACTGCACAGATATAGGTAAGAAATGATGGATGATGGAGATTTAACCATAAACTAATTGGTAGATTACTACTACAACCTTTCCATTAGCTTACCTGTGTAATTATATCCTGAGAGAGAAAAGACATCGCGCTGCTGCCTTATGTCTTTGTGATAAACAAATTCTATCGGGGAAAGAGATAATAAGTTAGAGTTAAACCCGCGTGTGTGCGTGTGTGAGTGTGTGTGCGCGCGTGTGAGTGTGTGTGTGGCTTTCCTCCCACTGTTATCCCCCTGAGCCAAATCTTCGCCGACTTCCCAACAAGTGACAGGCGTCGCCCAGGCCTTGTGCTTTAACCAGGGCCAGATGTAGATGTGACAATAGGGAGCCGCAAGGGGAATGCAAACCCGCCTTCCCTCCACTGTTCCTATTTACTTTCCTTATATGATTTTATTCATGTGTTGAAAGTGTCTGCGAGTCAGTGGTTTAGATTTGTGGACGCGTTGGCAAGGCGAGCCGCTATTTGACAAAGACATTATTATGAGGAAATGAAGGGGGAGGGGGCCCACTGTTTGGAATAGCCTGACTGCAAAATTGGGGGAATTGTGCACAAAAGCACATTGTGAAACAGAATACCTGCTTTTGGGGGAGGGGGAGGTCATTTTCCCCCTACTTCTGCTAAATAGAAAAACATCTCAGTTTCATCTCTGATGATGATAAACGTTAAGCACGCTAGTTTTAGGTGTCGGCAGTAATAAAAATAGGGATGAATGGAATTGTGTGTGAAGGTCGCTGTTCTTTTAAATGGGTCTACTCAAATATGATTTCACGTGTGAAGGGTGGGGGTGTGACAGGTAATCAAATTAACAGAACAAGACGCTATGATGCTGTTCATGTTTTTGTTATGGATAAGCTGACAATAAAACATTTATTTTATAAAAGATAATGTCAATGAAAGGAATTCAATTCTTTAAGTGTTTTTTGAATTGTTTTTGTATAAAAATCACAAGTGTAAGGGAGGGTGTGTTATTAATACAGTAGTGTTTTTTTTAAAAATAAGGAAAGTAAGGGAAAGAAAATTAATCAGTAGCTTTTAAAAACATAAAAGCAAATTATTATCTGAACAACATAAGAATGGAAATCATCAAGATCTTTGTGGATCTGGATCTTTCACAAATATACTTTTCAACTTACAAAAGTCTTTGTTCCCCATTTCAAGCTGGGGAACTTACATAAGAATCAGTATTGAGATAGCAGAATGACAGATACGGTGATAGACCTGGGATCATCTGCTGTGCACTTCCCTCAATGACGGACCAACAGGTGTTGCCTTGGTCCAGTGAGGAGACAGACAGCTTCATATAGTTGTCTGGGTGAATGTGAGAACTGTCAATCACCCACTGGAGCACATGGTTTTCTTAAAACCATGTCTGTCCAGAGAAAGCTCCCATTTGAGTTTGCCAAGCCACAATGAGAGAAGTGAAAATTGCGTGCTGGTTCTGCCGAGCTTCCATCAGGGATTTCTCTCCCCCCAAATTTTCCTCAACATTAGCTGTCTGAAAACAGCACTTTGAGGAGATATGGTGGAAGTCAGACACAAACCGTGCCACCTACCTCCATTAACATTTTACTGAGGTGTGTTCTACAAAGAAAAAAATGAAACATCTAAAAAAATACAAAAAAAAACCTGGCAGACTCAGACACAATAATTATAAAGAGCGTTTACCCAGAGATAGAGGTGGGTATTGTGGGTACTAGTGATGACACACAAGTAACTAATAAAAGGTGTGTGTCTGAATTATATTTTTGTCTCACTGAGCAATGAGCGAGAGAAAACTGATTCTGCATTGAGGGGTTCAATGAAAGCACTGATTAAAGGACAAACTCCTCTCTGTGCCGCCCATTTTCAGTGCTTTTGAAACGTGACTTAATTTCAAAGGGTAGAGTATAATGGCCAAGGGCAACAGCATACTCAGACATCAGATTTATTGAAGCACTGATGATATGGTTTGAAGAAAAATACAAAAATCACTTTTCTCCTACTTAAGCCCTGAAATGCTATAAGGCTTTGGCACAGCTTTCAGACAGTGTTTTATTTTATATTCTATATATATATATATATATATATTTTGCGCAAACAAATAATACAGGATCAACCTTGTGCTATAAGTCTGCGTGACCTGTGCTGAAAACACAGTACTGTAGCTCAGCAAATGTTCTCAAAGCTATTGTGGCTGTTAATTGCAAAATGGATCAGCCAAGTCAAAGATGTGTCTCAATAACTGCAGCAAACATTAAATACATATTCAGCTGATAGATTTCTAATAATTTCTTATTTCATAATGTCCGTGAAGCATCAAAACAGCTATGACTGTGCATGTTGTTAGAGCACTCCCTAAATTTCACCCAATAAAACATCTGTTTATTCCAACTCTTGTACTTCAAGGTGTCATGCATGCAAGAATGTGTGTGTGTGAATTTAATAATGGATGTTATTGTATACTTGATATAAAAGTAAATATACAAGGATATTCCTTGGTCTTGTGATTGTGCAGATATTCATCTGGCCTGCACAAAGCCGTGTCTGATTTTTCAATTCTAGTCACATTTCAGGGGAATTCATTGTATCCTTGTCCATTCATCTGTCCATCCATTTATTCCCATACCCGAATTAGGGTCGAAGTGAGGTGGAGGTTATCCCAGCACACACTTGCCAAAACACTTTTTCGGCACATCTGTGGACAGATGCTTTGCTATGCTATTTTTAACATAATATGCTCGGCACATGTACAGTACAGATCAGCTGAGACAAAGACAACAAATGTCAGAAAGGTTGTTTTCATGTGAGATCATAGGGCTGGGAACCTACACTGATACCTTCTTTAGCAGTTATGTTATTTATGTATTGTTTCACCAAGTGCTTTATAAAAAAAACAGATTGTCTGATCACTTTCTTCTGACCTCTGCTCTCCTCCCAGATATGCCATGGCACGACTGAACTTCTACTTTGAGAAGAAAGAGGAATATTTCAGATTGAAGATGAGCTAGGAACAGAAACCAGAAGAACCCTTTTTTTAATCATTCAGAGATGCTTTTAGCAACTCTGGCCTTCTTTGATGATTATAAAAAAAAATGATTGTGAAGGAAAGGCACAAAAGCAGAATACACTTATAAAAGTGCTCCCCATTGTTTGTTGTTTCAGGCTGTAGCCTGAGTTAATATGTTTTGCTATCATTGTGATTTTTAAAATATTTGTTTTACCACAGTCAGTATGCCAATAAGCCTATTTGGCAAACTGAGATGAAGCTCATGCCAGAAACACATTAATTGTTCCCACATTTAGCCGGGTCACACGAAGCCACACAAACTGAGCTTAATCAAGAAACCCATAAGAGGGTTATTTACAGGCTTATTCAGTGTCTACATCAGTTCTGATGGAAAACAAGTTTTCAGTTCACTTTTTTACGGTTCCAAGTTGCACATTATTTTAGATCTTTCTTCCTAATGAACTGGTGTGAAGATACATTGGAGGTACCATAGGGGATGTTTATCAAGTGTGCAATAAATTTGTTCTACTCTTAAAAAAGTAATGAAATGTCCTAAGAGACAGCTGTTGTGCACATTAACAAAGCGCTTTAGCCCAAATTATAAACCAATAAATCACAGAAAGAAATCTAACTGATACTAATAATAACACATATTTATTTCCTAGCACATTCATTAACACAGGGGGACTCTTCACAATATGTACAGTGATAAAACAATGAATTTATCTAAGATTTGTAGTTGTTATTTTCAGACCACTTCAAATCTTCTAAAAATAATGAAACAACATGAAACAACACAAGCTGTTGGAAAAAACGGTAAACATATAAGATGGAAAGTTGCTGTTTAATACCTGATGATATAAGTTATGGTTGTTTCCTTGTACTATGTGTGCTAATCATGGTGACACTATCAATTTCAGCCCCCTCTGAATTTCATGGGGTCACTAGGGGCAGCCTAGCATCTTGTGTTTGCCCTCCATGAGGCTCCAAAAGCAGACACACATTTTTTGTGGCAAATGAACTAAATCTTTAAAATGAGAAAACATAAACAGAAAAAAAGAATTGGTCTTTAACTTTTTTCAATGTGATTGAACCACTGCGTCAAGTGAAGTCAAGTTTGGCATTTTTTAGCTGAATGAACGTCAGACTAGCTTTGTTGGTTGTGCATTTTAGAAACTTAAAGTTCAATGTTATAATTTTAGTATTAAAATTGAGTGGCATTTAAACTGAGTTTAAATAAAGCCGGTTTGTCCTATTTTGTCCTTTTACTCTGGACAGGTCACCGGTTCACTGCACGACACACACACGTATGTATACATGCTGACATTCATATAGTCATAAATAAATAATGTCAAAATTAATACCTTTTATCAGGTCATTTTTTGCAATATTTTTAATGAGAGGAGTCTATAAAGCCAGGGATCCTACTTCTATCATTTAGGATGTTGTATATCATGTTTTTTTGGGGGGTGCTCCACAGCATAAATTCCCCTAATTAGCATGAGGCACATATTAAAAATATACATACCACCGCCTGGGTTTCAATCAACTGATGCCACTACACAGTAAACATCCTGTTGTATATTTTTAACATATTATAAGTACACAATTCTCCATTTGTTCCTCTAATGCATTTATCAACAATTAAGTCATTTGTCTTTTAAATAAAATGGTTGCAAAGGAAACGTGTTTGGATTGATGGCTGATGAGGTGAGACGGCGTGTGTCCCTGAATCCCCTCTGTTGTCTGTACTAACGGGACAGGAAGTCACATGTCAAAGCTTCATTACACTCATTCTTCTGTTTACATTTATCTAATCAATGCAGCGTGCTAATGTAGCATGTAACACGTCCGCCGCTCCAGGCTGTATTGCTAACAGTTATTACTAAGAACTGACAGCAGGAACAATTGCGTTGATTGCAGCCGTCTGCTCCGCTCTCCTCATGTTTTCCTGCTGTCATTCCCTTTTCCCTCTAGTGCCTTGTTTGTCCATGTTTTGTCTGTGTCTGTGTTTGTGTGTGTGTGGCTGCCAGACGTGGCTTCCTGGTTCCTGTTCTGTTGCCAGTTCATCTGCATACCTGAGACACTAATCAGCTCATAAATCCTACTCTGTATAAAGACCAGTTCAAACCACAAGACCCCACCAGCCTGGCACACAGTCTCAGCATAGTAGAAGCACCAAGGCCATCTTCTACCTGAAGTTGACTCGCTTTCTCAGGTGTTCAACTGTAAAAATACATTTCAGACATATAATGCACTCAAGTGCTCCCCATTGAAGCCAACTGGACACTCCAGCAGACCTCTTTTCCTCTTTTTTCTTCAATTTTACATACTAGGTGGGGCGACCATGCTCAAAAGTGTCTCTGATGTGGTTGATAGCTACTGCACGCTGTAATCTACAGGTTTGCAGACGCTCATATGAGGCAAGACAACTGGGAACAGTCTCACAGGTAAAGGATTCAAATCATGGCATCACCACACCTTCTGTGTAGTTCTATGAACCACCCATTTTCTTCAAGAGGAGAGTAATGCCATGTAAATAATGTAAATAATGTTCACTGGTGATAGTTTTGTTAGAAAGTGGTGTTATATAGTGAATGTTTGTTAGGAGAAAGACAGAGTGGATGGCAGAACATACAAGGCTCATTGGTACTAAAGTCTAATACTTTCTCAATATTCTACCAAGACCACGACCTTTCCGAAACTTTAGTTTTCTAACCTTATTACATTTGTCATAACCATAATGTTTCCAGAGTCTTAAGTGCCTTGACCTGCCTAAACATCATCATGAAGCCCTTAATCAGACTCTAGTTGCCAGGGGCAGATACTGTCAGGGAAACAAATGCAAGCAAATCAGTTCATTCTTGACCACTGACCATGGAAAAAACCTCACAACATTATCCAGTGTTTGGTAAGCGTTTGAGAGCCTTTAAAAATAGTTTGCCGATTTGCAATGCAACTCTGGTACATTGTACAACCTGGACAGGTCACCAGCCAATTACAGAGTGATACAGAGACAAACAACCATTTACAATTTACAACAGGGCTATTCAAATATAAATTGATCTGGGGGCCACACTGTGAAAAGGCTCACAACTTGGGAGCCAGACATTTCAAATATCATCTATTTTTGACAATCAGTTTGAGCTAGTGTAGTATATGCCAATTTGCACAGTATGAATCCTCTATAGGGGTTAAAAGCTTTGACACTGGTCCAGGGAAAAGACGAAGTAATTACCTATACTGAGATATAAACATCAAACAGAAGGGGAAACTGTGTTGGAATGCTATTTTATTATTTTAGGAGATTGAGATGTTGTTGTTTCTAAGTACAGTATATGATCAAACATTCTGTTGTTTTTATCCAAGGTTGTCATGTTTGTCTGCAAACTGGTAGGCAGTAGGTAGTGGTGCTGAACACCATTTTGAATAATAAAGATGAAGTCGATGTCTAGTTGATGAAACAAACACATTTGTCTTTGCAAAATGAATGCACCACGCTCGGTCTTAGTTTTCTCCTCATCATAACTGTGTGTAGTGTCTAGTAAGGAAAGGACAAAGGAGAATGCAATTCTCTATATTATTATAATATTCTCTAATATCTAAAGGATGACAGCAGGTCAAATGGGGGAAACAGTGGCAACAATAGTGTTCTTTAACTCTTCATGGCCGCACCCAGTTCCACTCATCAAGGCTGCAGCTGTGTCTTTGAGCCAAACAATCCAACTGCTTTCAAATTGGCATTTTTGTTGAACATATAATATTTAATTAGCGGACTAATGCACTTAAAACGACAAGGACTTTGCCTCAAATAGGAAAAAAATGGCCTTTTGTCCGATGCCCATTTCCCTGAATAAATGCTGTAAGTTTTTTTTTCTATTGCTAACTGAATTGAAAAAAAGAAGTATAGCCGTTTATGCAATGTTTCGAAGACACAGGAACACAGACACAGCTAAGGCAACTCCTTTCAAAAGAGATTTTTTTTTTTTGGTATGATTTCCTTTTATTCTGGAATTGCATTTAGCTCTTTAGTTATTGTTGAAGGCCTTACAAGGTCGCTGACCCCAGGCATTTTCATAAATTCTCTCCCAATTTACAAATATAATCAATTTTCATTAGCTACAAAATTGACCAACAACGTATACAACACAAGGTTTTACAATACAGCCTATGTTGAGTAGTTTCTCTGCCAACACCAATTCTTAGATTTATCAGTAAACATACATAAGGATAAATATTTTCTCTTCAGTTGCATAGAGTACTGCAAGAGATGCATTAAAATCCCTACTTCCAACACAAATTTATCCAGCCATTCATTAACTACTGCTTATCCTTGAGGCCCAGGGTGAGATGACACTGGGTGAGAGGCCTCTGTTGTGGTACAGTTAAATATTCACTCTCAAACTCATACACATGCAACTCAACATGAGGAGGAATGAGCCAACATGAAAGGCTGCTTGCTTCAAGCACAGAGCCTACTGTATAAAAAACAGTTACAAACAATCCCACCTACAGTGTATGCTTTTCATTTTTGTACTATATAAAATACTACTCTTCAATTTGTAGGTGTCGTTTTGACATTATCCTTATGGCAGCGTCTGTCTGTTTGTGTATGTGTCCAGGCAGTACACTCTCAATAACTGTGTATTTGCCCAGTTTGTACATTATACAGAGATGTGGAGCCTCGCAGATCATAAACATGGTGGTTTGATGCGTTTGAGGGAGGGGGTCATCCTTTGTAATAACAAGTTATAATGCTCTTGATCTCAAAGCCCAATTGGTGAGAAAAAAACAAGATTTTGTTCTTTCTACACTTCAAGATGGTTTTAAAAATCAAAAAGTAAAGCTGCCTAAGGGGTCTAACTAACCAGGCTTTCATGAAGAAAGAGTGTCATTATGCCCTCACACACTCAAAAGTAAGGTAACGTCAAAGTCCTATCAGTGCTCAATTTATCACTTTTTTTATCACTCAAGAAGAACAGTAAGTATAATAACAAGGCAAAATCACCATTTGCTGGACTGAACTATCCACAAGAAAAGCTCAACTCGTTTGATTTTTTTCAAGTGTACTTTCTTTAAGTATTTCAACAAGGCGATGAATTGGAGTCTATTTAAGTTTAATATTGCACTTGGCCCCGAGAAAAAAATAACTGAAGATATTAAAGCTAAATACAAAGAAACAGATTCTGTAGGAAACGGGTAGAAGTGATAGGGTGCAAAATGGTGGTTTTCTGGATGGAGCTTGAGCAGGGGTGAGCAACCTTTTTGGCTCGAGTGCCACATTTAAGACTGACCACCAGCCAGACCATTATTAAATGAGGTGAAAAAGCAAAAATCGTTCCCACTTTTTAATTAATACATGCATAAATAAATAAAAACAACTCACCATTAATGGATTTCATGGGGACTGTCATGTCTTGTCTGTGTGGTAATATGATTTCCTGTTTTATTGGGAAACCCTACTCTCCTCACGTTAGGTCACTTCCCACTTCCCTTCAGGTGTTTCCCGCTGTTCTGATTGTCATCACCGCCTTGATTGTTTCCACCTGTTCCCCTTACCTTCATGTGTTAAATAGTCTGCGTTTCCCTTTGTCTTGTGCCAGTGTGTCTTTGTCTGTTGACCTGATATCACGAGCATTCTGTTTCCAAGCCATAGTCTTTGCAATCGCAGTACGTAATTCGATTTACCTCTGTAAGAGTGAGTTTTTGTTTGTAAATTTCATAGTTTATGTTATCTTGTCATAGCCTTTGTGTTGTATTCGTCAGATTGTTTTTCTTCCCTTTTGGAGCGTTTTTTGCTAAAGTGATTTTGTTTGTACTTTGTATCACAGATAGGTTTTCCCTCGTGTTACGACGGTCGCGAGATACAACGTTTTCGTGGTTACGACACATCTCCCGTGAACTTCCTTGTTTCGGCTTAAGCGGTTTGCCCCGTAAATATGTACAGACTTCGCACGGGAACTAGTTGGTGAGCGCTCTCTCTGTCTCTCAGTGCGCCTGCCGGCTCTCGCCTGCCGGCGGTACAAGTGTGCACCATCTGCTCTAATTGGCTTCACGACTCCAGCTCGCCACAGTCAACATGTTTGTGCGTATTACACATGCGCTGAAATGCCACTGTCTTCTAATCTGGAGGCAGGCAGCACATTTCCATTCACCAGTGAGCAGTGAGTTTGCTTTAACTTCTTCGAGTTAACGCTGAACGACTGCATTCACTGGCCTTTAGTCAACATGAACGCCTCTGCCCCAAAACTGAATTTTAATGCTTCGCTAATGGACACTTTTGTGCACCAGTGCACACAACGCTAATAGTCCATTCTCTTCTTTAATGGCATTAGGTTGATTTTGCTGTAACACTCTGCAGAGTCCACCGTGCTGAGTCACTGCTGAGAGCCGTATCGGGCCCCCGTGGTTGGTCTCACTTCCTTTAATGCATTTGATTTGAGAAAAAAAAATCATAATTAAAAAAAATATTCACACGGCTACAAAACAATAGAACCGCAACCGCCTCACGCTGAGGTTCCTGTCTCTGCTCATCATGGGCTGCTATGATCTCAGGTGCTAAACTGTCATTGTCATGGAAGGCTCTTGCCGAGGCTACACCACTCACCCATACGGCGCGTGAAGTGAGACATGGGTCTCACCTCTGACGTGTCAGCGAACGCATCATGTCTCTGGTGAGTGGATGGAGATCAAGACGCATGTGAGTCTGCAGAAACACCCATTGAAATTCAATGACCGGAAGCATCAACAACCATTTCCTTACATGTTGAAAGCCTTATATTGTAACTGCACTGAAAACGAAGAGGCCTGAACTCACTGATTATCTGGTCATTTGCATCATAATTAAATGCATTGCTCTTTTATGGTTGTGTATTTGACATTGTTGTGAACCATCCCTGTTTTTTTTTTTTGGTCAGCTTCAACTGTTGATTATATTTTTTATTTAATGAATAATCAATAATTGTTCTTACCTTTCTTTTCATGAAGCAGGTTTGTAAGGTTTTGATTTGTTGATTAAGATGATCAGTCTTAGTCATCGTTATCATTCTGTCAGCCTCCATCACTGAGTCTGGCCTCTGAGAGCAACAGGACTAGGCCTGAAAGTTCAAGAGACTTATCTGCTTTAACTGAAACAAAGTGTGGCCCTTCAACCAATAAGGGAGTGAGGGGGGTGGGGGGCTGGGGGGCATTCACAAACATGAAATCACTGCTGCGGCTGATGCACTGTATAAGCACAGTCAGCACAGTCAAATGGATGCTGCGTCATCGGACGAGTGCTGGGACCCACAAACACCAGTGGTTCCCCTGCAGTGTGAGAGATCAGTGATGGGACTGGGAACAGAGTGAGAGGGGGAGTGAGGGACAAAGACAGAGAGAGAGGAGGAGGAGGAGGAGGAGAGAGGAGGAGAGAGGTGAGCGGTGCTGCAGAAAAACACTGATCTGGGGCTGAGGAGTTAAACGGAGCAGAGCGGCACGTCTGCTTCATCCAGACATCACCCCCTGCTGTGACGGCCATGGTAAGTTCACCTCCGTGTTTAACTAGTGCTACTCTGCTCTGCAGGTCCCTGTGCTGCATCGGACCTGCAGGGATGCTCACAGGACTAACCTGGAGAACAATGATGCACCAGGGCTGTTGTTAGTCTGCAAGCTGCATGTGAAGTGGCTGTTTCAGAAACGGCTTCACCGCGGCCTGTCTCCATATTCAGACGTTATGTGCTGCAGCGGTGCCGCGCTGGACGAGGCGATTACTCATCGCTGACAGTGACAATGCAGACCTCTAGCAGTGCATACAGGCGCACAATTCCCACCTGACCCATTTATTTTGTTGTGATGGAAAAATTGTTTTTGTTTTTTTTTGGTTCTTTCACAAAGGAATATCTGAGCATGTGTTCAAAGTTTACGGTTTGCAGCAGAGGGCTGTCTCCACTGCTGCGTCACCGCTGGTGTCACATGCTCTACGTATATACCAGGTCCAAATATAGTCACTGTTGTGCTCCACACACACACACACACACACACACACACACACACACGCACACACACACACACACACACACACACACACACACACACAGCAGGTGACGCGTCATGAGTCACTGCACATGTACCATAATAAAAGATTCAAATATGTTCCATCCATCCATCCATCCATCCATCCATCCATCCATCCATCCATCCATCCATCCATCCATCCATTAGTGGCGCCACTTATCTTTTGGGGGTTATGTAGCATGCAGTATGTTCAAGTTATTCTTCCAGTTACCATTAAATCTAATAATCCAACCTTCAACACCGACCTCTTTCTGCCTCACCACTTCCCAAATGCTCCCTGTTCCTCCTCCACTTGGCACCGAGCGTAAATACTGTCGCGCTGTTAGGATGTCATATCTCCTCTCGCCACACTGCGGCTATAAGTAACGCTGGTAGCAGACTGCTTCGCGGTTTTGAACCATGACTCTCAAACGACGCAGTTCGCTGACCAGTGACGGGTTTGCCAGCTTCCTGGTCCGACACTTGGATGTTTAAGCGTGACTGAACAGGGGGTGATGGAGTTTGTCCATGGTGCTTGGGAAACATGTGGTTTTACATATAAATAACTGTGCCAGTTCCCAAACGCCTCCACTCTTGGCGATCCTGTGACGCTCCCCGACTTCTCTGCTCTCTTTCCCCGCAGTTCCCGAAGTGGTCTCATCGTCTGGCCTCTGGGAAGATGTCCTTTGTGGTTTTCTTCCTGACCTTTGCCCTCTCGGTGACTTCCCTGCCTGCCAATACAGAGAAGGGAAGGAGAAAAGTGGTGCATGTTCTCGGTGAGGACATATTTTTTCCATCCGCTCTTCGGTAAAGTGATATGCAAATATGAAACATGCCCAATTTCATCTAGGACACATTAGACCTTCATTCATGTTGCAATCAATTCAATTCATTGACTTTAAACGATGAATTTACACATTTTCTGACTGACCAGTAGGAGTCACTAGAGCAGTGACAGGAATGTAAACACAAACAGGTCTGGGTGTTTACATCCACCCTGCTGCCACGATGCCCGTGAACTCCCCTAATGAAACAGTAACATGGTGCTGTTTAGTGTTGGGAAGTGATGCACTGAAAGTTTTGATGAAACACTACTTGATGCTTTTAATGGCTGCTGGTGATAAACAACTTCACGGGGAGAAGCGAGCGGGGACGGGACTAATTGCTGGCTGGCATGAATAATTGTAGGTGCCTTTATCTGGTCACAGCGACGCAGAAATCCTCTTGCAGCAGCTCATTAAATGTTTCAAATGTTTACAACACACTTGTCGTACTCTTTGGTTGCACACACACACACAAACAGCGTCAGGGTAAATGTCTTTCACGAATGGAAAGTGCTGTTGTTGCCCATGTGGATGGTGAGGCCTGTGCTTTACAATTAGTGCTGGGTGATTTTGGTGAATAGCTCTCGGCAGGCCTTTGATTATAAAGTGTTCTCCACCACTGACATGCTGAATGGTGAGGATCAAACGTGCTGGGTTAGCTGTCGCCGGACGTCGTGCTGTGACACCTCTCACTGACAGAATCGAAGATTCAATATTTAGATGGGAATGTGAAAATAATGGCGGCGTCATGGGCGGTTTCCAGCAGCACTGCAAGGACCTGCCTGTGCATATTTGCATGGAAATGAAGAACTCCACATGCATTCACTTACACGCACAATTATTTTCTTTCTTTTTTTCCCCATAAATCCAGGAGAACAGTAAACTACATCACTTTATGTTTACACTCAGTTGTTTTTGTTTGCTCTCCCGGTCTTCCTTTGCACAGAGGACGACACCGGCGCCGTCATTGTGCAGACGGCGCCAGGTAAAGTGGTGACACATCGCGGCGGCTCCATCACTCTGCCCTGCAGGTTCCATCACGAGCCAGAGGACGTCGACCCCGCTCGCATCCGCATCAAATGGACCAAAGTGACAGATGCACTGCAGTTTGAGGACGTCTTTGTGGCTCTTGGAAGGTAAACACTGCAGCCAGGCCTCGGTTTCTCAAACAGAGATGGATTCTAACTTCTAAGACAGTGAAGCTTCTCTCAAATGTCTTCAGGCAGCAGCGTGTATTTGGAGCGTACCGGGGCCGTGTGTTTCTGGAGGAGGCGGGACCCGGCGACGCCTCGGTGATCATCCAAAACGTCACACTGCAGGACTACGGACGCTACGAGTGTGAAGTCACTAATGACATGGAGGATGACACGGGATTTGTCAACCTTGACCTTGAAGGTCAGGACATCTTTTTACTGTAACACTGTCCAACGTCTAGAAAGAAAACGTAGAGAAATTCATATGTTTTCAGTGATCTGTTCTCTGTCCAATGTAGGAGTGGTGTTTCCTTACTACCCCCGTGAGGGGCGCTATAAGCTCAATTACCACCAGGCGGAGGATGTGTGCAAACAGCAGGACGCCATCCTGGCTTCTCACTCTCAACTGCACAAGGTATACTCATACCATCCCTGCAGTTTAAACCAAAACAGCCTGTCACATGCTAAAAGCAGCAAAACGGTACAAGGCAGACGTCACAGATAATTATCAGTGATCTATTTCTGCTATAGCTCATTCATTTACAGGCCTGTATTAAGATGTTATGTACTCAGCTGTTAAAACCCTTAGTCATAAAAAACATTTCAGCAGCCATGAGTCTGAATTATGACCAAACCAGGAGATAATTGAAGATCAGAGCAATAGAGTTATCTTAAAAGAGATGAACTAGCTTCTCCCAGCACTTAATAATGTCTGTAATCCTTCAGTTTGCCCCGCTGACCTACATTATCTCCTCTCACAGGCCTGGCTGGAAGGACTAGACTGGTGTAACGCGGGATGGCTGGAGGACGGCTCGGTCCAGTACCCCATCTCCCATCCCAGAGACGAGTGCGGCCGCAAGGACAACCCCCCCGGTGTGCGTAACTATGGCTACAGGCATAAGGAGGATGAGCGCTACGACGCCTTCTGCTTCACCTCCAAGCTGAATGGTGAGAAACAGAGCGGCGTGCGTATCTGATGATCACAAACGTGAGCGAACACACAAAAACAAACGCCCTGTCCTGTATCTCTGTATCTCTGTATCTCTGTATCTCTGTATCTCTGTATCTGCGGCTCGTGACTGGAGGAGAACCAGACGCCGACAGAGGTGGATTATCGCGACGCTGTATAGGGAGAGGATGTGTCATGGATGTTGGAGCACGGGGGGGAGGAGAGGGGGGGGGGGGGAGGACTCTAAACTGTGCCTGTGATCTCGCAGGCTTCAGGCCATTGGATTTAGATCAAGCCGTGTTGATTTAGTCCTGCGAGGGCCACGGTGTCCGCTGGGGGCCACGCATCGCCTTTCATCTCCCACTGCTCTGATTCACAGCACATTGATTCAGTCTGCGAGCGTCTCTCTCACACACACACACACACACACACACACACACACACACACACACACACACACACACACACACACCAGCTCCAGGTTCACAGGCTCAGACTAACTAGGAGGATGGATTATAGTTTTCATAGCAGCATCCGGAGCAAGTCACCGGAAGTTTTTATAATGACTACCACCCAAAATGACATTAAAAAAACAAGCTGCATCATTACTTAATAGGAAATTTGGAGAAAATGATGTTGGAATCTCTCCGAAGTCTTAAGATAATTAAAAACTTCTCTTGAATTTGAAAAAAAAAAAACCAAAGCAGATGAAAGAAAACACATTTCCATATGAATTAGGACTCTGTTTTGGGACGGTGTAAACTGTGGGAAAATAGCACGCCGGAATCCGTAAGCGATGGCTCGCGACTTCCCTTGTGTCTTAATTACAGTCGACAGTCTGTTTTGGGCAGCGTCGCCAGCGGTCGTGACCGACGGCGCAGCTCGTCCCCCCGGGGAAATATGAGACGATATTCTGCCTCTCTAACAGCCACCGCTCACATCAACAAGCACAAAATCAATAGCTGAGGCTGCGGTCGTGATTTTACGACAGCAGCTGTTTCGAGATTTTCTGTTTTTTTTTTCCCGTTAAGGTTCTTTATCCTTTGTTTGTATTTGTTTTCCCTTTGGCGACGTAACCTTGTTAACCATCAGGGACACGCGTTCTGTGTTACTGCCCCCTAGAGGCGTGACAAAGCGTTTTGGGTTTTAGGAGCTGACCTCTGACCCATGGCTGCTCGGACAGATCTTTGAATGAGTTGATATTCTGAACACAATCCACACTTCACTTCTCTCTCTTTCCTTTTCCTGCCAGGCAACGTCTACTTCCTCAAACGCTTCAAGAAGGTGAACTACGCCGAGGCCGTGAAGGCCTGCGTTCGAGATGGTTCCCTGGTGGCCAAAGTGGGTCAGCTGTATGCGGCGTGGAAGTTCCAGCTTCTGGACCGCTGTGAGGCCGGGTGGCTGGAGGATGGCAGCATCCGTTACCCCATAGTGAACCCCCGCTCTCGCTGCGGAGGATCCCAGCCAGGCGTGCGACACCTGGGCTTCCCGGATAAAAAATTCCGCCTCTACGGGGCCTACTGTTTCCGCAAGAGCACGGATGAAGAAGCAGGCGCCGCTGCGATAACGAGACGCCCGACAGATAGTTTGACGAGGAGAAAGAGCGGCAGCGACATCCCCTCGAATACTACAAGGGTGATTTAAAGTGGAAAGACTCTAAAGCAGGAGGGAGATGAAGTTTTTGATTTTACTGCATCTGTCGCCTTTGGTGATTTTCCCTTTTCATCCACAGTCGGTCCGTCATCATGCGGCCGCGAGTATATTAGCACATCTGTCGTCAGTAAAGTGTCGAGATTAAACAGCAGCTTGATCATCACCGAGACGCACATCAAACCAGACTGTCTGCCATAAATATCCTCATCTACGTGTGTGTGTGTGTGTGTGTGAGACTTGTGATGTTTGGCCCCCGCCGTGGCTCCTGAGCGCTGAGCCCCAGTCTCAGCCAGAATCCCAGTGCCAGGGTGAAACCCTTCATCGCCGGGCGAGCTGCGGCGAGCTGTGACGAGCTGTGACGAGCTGCCACTCGGCATGGAACAAAACAAAAAGAAAAAAACAAGATGCTTTGTTAAGTTTTCATTGTACCAAGTGCAACTGCCTGTGACGGGAAAGCGTTAGCAACCCTGCGGCACAATGTGAATGTGATCTGGCAACCTGGCAATCTCATCATCCATCATCATCATCAAAGCTGCACCCTCTCTGTAGTAAATATTGCACTGGCTCTTAAAATATTTGCACTTTAACGACATAGCTCTATATTTTATGATAGCGTCTTATCTTAGACTTTAGTGGGCATGCAGTGTTTGGCTGAGAGTAGTCACTGGAACTAAATTAGCAACAATACAACACTTAGGTAATTGCATTTGACCCAATATCCTGCAGTTCTTCCAGCACCTGGGCTGCCAGATCTTTACTTTAAGATATGTTTCCCATTACGGAATGGATGAATGTTGTGGAAAAATATATGTTAGAGAAAATAAATAAATAAAAGTCTTCAAATTGTTGGTTTAATTGTGGATTTCTGTGTTTCAAGATCTGTGTTTAGGGATGATGATTATCCTGATGAAATGAGACGAGAACAAATGTTAAAATCATCGGTGTCCTCAGAAGGCAGAGTGAAAAAATGCAAACAGGGCGCGTTCTTCTGCTCCTTCTGGGAAAACGATGTCATTCCGTTTGTAAAAAATCACAGCTGATCAGCGATTAACGCTCCAGTCTGGAGGCGTTACGCTTCGCCGCCACCACGTCCGACGTCGCCAGTGAACCAGGCTCTGAGTGGGCGCGACAGATAACCACGTTATCATCACAGCAACTTGGCGGCATGTCATCAAAGTCGAGTTCGTGGCAAGAGTCACGTAATACAGTGATTGCTGTGAGTGACAAACTCAAGCTGTGCTTTTTTTTTTTTAAATAAACAGAAGCTCTGACCTTGATGATTAAAGGTGATGATTTGCAGAGTCCTCTCCTCAGCCCCTCTGTGTAAATCTTAAGTCACAGCCACTAAATTAATAAAGAAAAGTCCTGGTTGATGAACTATGACATGTTTGCATTTGTAAAATCATAAATAGCAGCTCAAACTAATACTAATACTAATACTAATACTAATACTAATAACAACAACACCAATAATAATAATAACAATAATAATAATAATAATAACAACAATAATAATAATAATAAGGGTAGTATCAGCTGTATATTGGACCAAATGGTTGCTCAAATAAACGACACATTCCACAGATGGCGTGCTGGCAACAGAAAATCCTCCTGAGGCAAAAGATGAGCGCGTTACTGGCCCCGATTAAAGCTTCTTCACGATAACTTTATTCGACAAAATAAACATGTGATGTAAAAACGCAGAGGGGGCAGACAGACAGGTGGACAGACAGGTGTCCGAACCGGTTCAATTAGCCCGCTCAGAGGACGACAGCGCCGTTATTTCTTTTTCCCTCCATCGTGCCACCTCATCGCCTCTTCTCTTCTGAGATTGAAATTAAATCATGTGACCCTGTAACAACGGAGCACTGCCGCACAATCAGTTCAAAGGAATGGGATGATCTCACTTGCGTCTCATTTATCAGCCTGTGACAGAGGTCGCGACCTCTAATCGGGCCCGATAGAAGCGGACGGAGGGGGACAAGTCACAGAGAAGTGAAACAAGAAATAGAATGAAACTGGAATAATCGCACACACACACACACACACACACACACACAAGCAGACACATCACAATTAACTAAACTTAGAGAAACATGTAACATCTGCTGTGGCTTCAGTTTCTCCAGTTTGCCACCGTATTTATGGCAGCTGACCTTTTCTGTTCCTTGATATGCAGAGACAGAGGCGCGTGCGTTCTGCAAATAGAAAACTCAGCTGCCGCCTTGTTTTCATAACGTACATGACACCACAGGCCGACGCCAAACGTAAATAACCCCTCTAATGTCAAAGGTGACAAAATGACATGATAAAGCTACACCCTGCAACCTCGTTTATTATCGGATTGATAATCAATAAACAAACGTTTTATACGCCCCTGTCACTATTTCCAAGATCATGACAACGTGATGCTCCGAGGCATCAGACCTCAACGCTGTTATGATGATACACAAAAAGCAGATGCCAAATCCATACAGCAGTCGCCCGAGGTAAAGTGGCTCTTAAATTACCTTACCTTAACAATCTCCCTTAATACCTCATGCATTCTGTGTGTAATGCAGTTTGAGGATGCTGATGCGTACTATGCATTAAAAGCAGTTGGTCTGTGGTGACGGGTAATTGGCCAAATTGTGAGATGTTTCCCCCAGAGTGTGGAGCACAGGCAACAGGCAACAGGCAACAGGCAACAGGCAACAGGCCTGAGCGTTGACTTAACTGAAAGTATGGAAAGCACTGAGGCTAATGAGTGGAAGCGTCTGCCTGGTCATCTATAAATGGCTGTAAATCAGGGATGGGCCACGTTTAAACCTGACAGACCATTATTAGAGGGGATGAAGAATTAGCGAAATCCTAAATCGTGAAATATCAATAATATGTGAAATCTATTTCAATTTTCACACTTTTTAAATAATTAAATTCACCAGGAAATGACAAACAACTCACCATTGATGGATCTGAAGGGGCCACAGCGTCGCAGTGTGGCAGCTGTTGGGTGTTTGAAAACTCTATCTTATTCATTCAGGCCTAAAACTGATCCAGTTTAACAGTTGTAATGGTCCTTTAGGACAGAGTCAGACTGGTGATCAATCAGCTCCAGTTATAATTCCTGTGCTTCGATCGAATGACAGGGTTTAGAACTCGTCCACTGTTTGTTGACAGCTCCACACTTGCTGTCACACTTCCTGTTTTTTTTTTTGCCCATCAGGTCAAAGGGTACTCACGTGAAGAGAAGAAGAGTAACTTGTCGCCTGAAAAGGCTCAGTGAACTTGCGATGCGCCATCTAGTGGCACTTGTGGTTTTACGAGTGGTAAAAAAAACAACAACTGTGAAATGAATATTACCAATTTAAATGTATTATAAGATTGTTGCCTGGAGGACCGGATTAAACAATGCAGCGGGCCGGATGTGCTCCACGGGCCGTAGTTTGCCCACCTCTGCCCTAAATAAAAATATGCTTTAATGTCCCCTCAGTTCAACCTCCATCATTCCATCAGTTCTCCTCTAGGGGCACTAACTACACCAGCACCTCGTTTACTTTTACTCCCATCAATTCCAGATTGGCTTGAAAGAGAACGGGTTGCTGACACCGCTCAGTCATTTGTGTGTGTAATGCTGTTGATGGATGCACATTGTGTTTGTGTGTGTGACGGAAAGGAGACAGTCTCAGTGAACGGGAACGCAGCAGAGAGAAGAAGGAGTGCAGAGGAGAGAGAGAGAGAGAGAGAGAGAGAGATAAGAGGAGAAAAACTGGAGAAATGGAGGAAGAGTGCTGGATAAGGCAGTGACGACTCAAGGGTATCGAGTCCTGCACCAGGACGCACAAATTGGCTGGTGAGCTATTGTGGTTCACACAAACTGCCAAACCTTATCTCGGCCCGGTCACAAAAACCTGCTCCACAACAGCTCCAATCGGACTGCGTGCAGAAACCAGAGGGGTCCCAACTTCTGACCTTCAGCACTGTTTGTGCGAGGATACAATCGCATCCGACATCACATCCACTGCCTCCACTTTAATTTGTGATCTTAAAGTAAGAAGGGACAAAAACAGGGAAGTGGGAAGCACATGTGGTGCTTGGGTTTAATACTCAGTCACCTTCCACTGCTGGGATGAAGCCAGGTTTCCAAACTTGTCAGTCAGGGTCATCCAACATGACACCGCACAGTGTAGACACAGCTGGCAGAGCAGAATGGGAAGGCAACGGTGTATGAAAGACCTGGCTCACATTGATGTTTGGGCTGGCTGTGCACCCCGCAAACGCACACACACATACACACACACACATACACACACACACACACTTGAAAAGGAGCTGTTAGCGAGCTGACACGCTGCCATCTGCAGCCATAATTAGGACGAGTGTGCGAATGCAGATTCATGGGTGAAGCTACTCGACAACCTGGCTGCAATAAAGATGAGGAGGATAAACAGGGTTACAGTGCATATATTAATCCTTTTCTTGATTTTCGGGAAGCAGCTTGGTTTGTGTGTGTGTGTGTGTGTGTGTGTGTGTGTGTGTGTGTTTTTGCCTCCGGCTTGTGCCAGATAAAGGAATTGTGGGAGGACAAGCGGCGGAGCAGCTCGGAGGTTGAGTACGAGACTTTGTGGCCTGAGATGATGCAAATCCCTCGTTGCTGTCTTATAATCTTCTTGAACTTTGGCAGCGTCATTAGCAGATAATGCTGGATAACGCCAGGGATCCCCATCGATTCGCCACGCCTGCCAGATGAGCGCGGTATCGACCCGGGGAACAAGGTTATGATGAGCAGTCTCTTTCATGCCTGTAATTTATCTGCTCATCTCAAAGAGCCGGGTTGTAGAACAAGAATCAAGACAAATCTGGGATATTAATAGCACTTTTAGAAAGTCTTCCCTCCGGTTATTATGAGAACGTTCCCGGGAACATATCGCTTTCTGAGTCCGTGCATTTCCGAGTCCATACACGTGTGCATGCTGGTGCACAGAGCCAAGTGTTTCAGGGCCCAGGACCCGTCATGCTGTAGTGACTGTTTGGAGTTCCACTTTAAATGGCTGCAACTAATCTGTGGCCGTTGAGGAGAACTGAAGGTCGTTTAGAGCTGTGGACACGAGGGAAACTGAGAAAAAAAATAAAATAAAAAATAAATAACAACTAGAGAGAGAGAGCGAGAGAGAGGAAGAGAGAGAGAGTGTTTTTCCAGGAGAGACAGTGGTGAGAGGAAATGAAACCGTTCGCTGATAAGAGAGGACTCAGATTCGTGTCATCAGAGGTGAAGCTCAGGTGAAGTGAAGGTCTCTCAGGTTGGACAGTCTCACCCTCCCCCCCTTCCCTTTACCGAGACAAGATTTGTATTCATTTTGACATCTTGACAGTGGAGAAAGATATTTCAGTGTGATCCAAAGAGATCTATCTATCTATCTATCTATCTATCTATCTATCTATCTATCTATCTATCTATCTATCTATCTATCTATCTATCTATCTATCTATCTATCTATCCATCCATCCATCCATCCATCCATCCATCCATCCATCCATCCATCCATCCATCCATCCATCCAAACACCTTGGTTCTTCTCCCTGTTGCCATGTAACATATATTTGATCCTCTTAGAAGACAATATGGCACCTGAAAAAAACCCAACAACAACAACAACACATACACACAAACGGTGACTTTAAATACACAAAAGGCAATAAAAAGAACCACTCCACCCGAGCCACATTACGG
The DNA here is from genome assembly GCA_016785345.1 of Trinectes maculatus. NCBI lineage: Eukaryota > Metazoa > Chordata > Actinopteri > Pleuronectiformes > Achiridae > Trinectes > Trinectes maculatus. The sequence goes on from JAFBJQ010001385.1 coordinate 196,490, forward strand.
ATCCAAACATGGGTTTCCTTTAATGATCGTTTGTCTTGTAAAGAACATAATACAATGACGGGACTGGAATTCATAAGAACATACATCAATAAATATGGATAAATACTAGTGGACCACATTCACACGGCTCCGGTGCAGTTATTATATTGTGACTGAGTGCACAGTCGATGTGAACACACAGGTAGCCGCAAACTGCTGTTGTTGTGTTGTGCAGGGACCAGAGGCGATGTCTGTCTCGATGGTAAACTCAACTTGCTTCTGGCTCTCCTGCGGTGTGTGTGTGTGTGTTTGTGTGTGTGCGTGTGTGTGCGCGTGTGTGTGCGAGCAAGGGGAAGAAGAAAAAGCGGAGGCAGATGTGTTGTGGATCTACAGAGGCTATATGAATATGGTCCACAGAGGCTAAGCAACAAACACATCCAGAGTTTAAATGAAAAGAAAAGTATTTACATCAGAGAGGAGAGAAGAAGTGTTTGTTACTGGTTTCCGCTCTGCATTCTTCTCTTTCATCAGCCAGTTCTCTCACTGCATGGTGTCTCTGTCCATCCATCCATCCATCCATCCATCCCAACAAAACACAGCCACTCGCTTGACAATGATTAATTGTCTCACCGTAGCATCAGCCACAGACCACGAGCCGTGCACTGACGATACATTAGCCACCGAGTGATGCAGTAATCCGCAGGAGGAAAAGAAAGACTTCTGAAAGGTCTATTGAGCTGGAGATAATTACAAGAAAATAAGACAATAACGCTAATGATGCATTAAAAAAAAACAAACAGAAAAACTAGTTCCTCTGAGCAGAGCCGGCTTCATGAGAACGTGCACAACCTGCTTGATCGCCGGGCGCAGAGGAGAGCGGGAAACAAAGCCAGCCTGTTTTCCTGTCATTTAGAAAAGAAACAGCAGTCAGTCGACGCCACCGCGCCATCAATGCCATCGACGAACCTACCCGGAGCCCGACAGACGACCTAATGATGAAATCAATAGTCTGTCTGCGTGCAACTGAGGACAAAAACCCCTCTGCCACCTCTGTTTGGTTGTCACTGCTGGCGGGTGCTGCGTTCGAGTTCCTTTGGGTTTACGGTAAAGAACAGTACTTCCAGTATATAATCATTCTTATTGTACACAGATGGTCACATAATTATAATTATCAATATTGTATTTCACCTCCGCAGATAGATTCCCCTTAATCCTACACCACAGACCTGTAATACTCATTCACACAGCTCTGTGTGAGAGAATCAACAATTAGCCGTGCCGCTAAATGCCTGATTAGCGACGTCGATATTCATTTAAACGTCTTGCAGATAATCTTTTTTTTTTTTTTTTAAGCTTTGAGGACGTCTAATGTGCTTCTTCCCTTCTACTACATCTATCTTCTCCTTTAGTGTTCCTGCTCCCTCTCACGCCGACTGGGGCTTTTATTTATTCGTTGTGCTTTTTTTATTTGTGTAAAAATGCTAAGAACGCCGCCGCGGCCTCCCGCTGGTGCACCGGCGGCGTCCAAAGTCAATTTCCTGGAACCGGTCCACATCAGTGCCGACACACTGATTCAACTAGACACGCGCGCGCCCTCACGACGTGTCCCGAACAACAAGTTGAACCGGTTTCTTCTCCCGCCTCAGACACAGTTCGATGGAACAGGCGGCGCGACGACAACACAGAGACGCAGTCGCCTGCTGGCTGTGGAGATGTTGGGGGCTTTGACACTCGCTGCTCGGGCGAGAGACAGCTGAGATTTACAAAGAGCAATTAAGACTCGCGTTTACAAGGCTCCATAACTGTCTGTCTGCTTCTGGGGCCTCGTCACCGAGGACCAACGAGGACGGGGGGGGCGGATGCTGTGAGAAACATCTTCAGAAAGCCCAGGGGCAACATCACCACACAAACCAAACACATCTGTTTATGCAAAGTCTGTTGTTTCTCTTTTAACGACGCCGTAAAACGTAACAACAACAACAACAGGAAAACCAACAAAAGCCTGAAGACGACAGAAAAAGGTGTGATAACCTCGTGGTTAATTCACTCAACACCTGTCTCACACCTCATGTTCTTTCCCCACGTTGGTCTCTTCGTATTGTTTTCTAATGCAAACATCATCGAGAAAGTTGGTGACAGAGCCGAAACCTTCAAGAGAAAAAAAAACAAACCCTGCAGCTGTCTGACATCTATGAAACGACAGTGGTTTGACAGCTGTGACAGTTCACGGGGCTTCCTGTCCGTCACACTAAACATTCCCCTGGCTGTCGGTCAGCCTAACCCCTTCCCCTGTCGCCTGTCACCGCAGCCCGGTGGTTCTCCAGATAACACAACGTGTTCATTAGGCATGCGGGAGATTAATTGAGCTGATACAGAGGTGGAGGATCACTATTCCTCATCATGTGGAGGAGCGCTGTCATTGTCAAGGTGAGAGGAACCAGAGGCAGGGAATTAATGCGCCCGCCATCGATTCTTCTTTTCATTCACTCTTTTAATTTTTTTTTTTTAAACCTCATGTGTCTTTATGAAACGCTGTGTGTACAACAAAGAGCTGGTTGACCCAACGCAGCCGCGCTCATCCTCCACCGCTTTTCCTGTTGTGAGAAGACGGTGACGGCAAAAAGAAAAATGGATGGAAAAGAGGTGTTGAAGAGAGGGAGCAGAAAAAAAGATGGAGACTTATAAAGGATGTGGTCGTGCCAGAGTCGGTGTTTGGCAACATGATTCAAGACGCACAAACCATGAGTGGTAGCTTTGAAAAAACATCATCATCATCATCATCATCATCATCCGGGTCCCCAACATCCTCACACAGACACACACAGACACACACACACATACTGAAATGAGAAAGATCCGAACACCTCTGACTCCTTTGACGTAAACGTATCCACAAGCTTTTATGCACACGTGTGGTTCGTCATCCAGTTTCCCACCATGTCTCTCACCCAGAGTCCAACCTGTCTCACTGATTTCCATGGAGAGCATCGCTCCGATATGAACCCGGATGCTCTCTCATCTCCCGCTTCGTTTGCAGCAGTTTGTTCTCAGTTGAAATAAAAGCAAAGCAAAACGTGGCGATGCCGAAAACAAACTGACATCAAGCGGTCAAGCAGTCTGACACAGCGGCAGACAGTGGTGCGTCAACGCGCCGTGATGAAACCGATATGTGGCGTGTTTTCCATTTTCCTCTGGCGTTCTTTTTTTTCCTTTTTGGCATCTGATCTAAATTAAAACTGTCTCACGCTGACGATAAGATACGCTAACGATCAAATAAATCAATTACCTCCGATTCAAAGAAAAAACGCTGATGTTCAAAAGAGCGAACCGAAAGCGGCGTCAGAGTCAGGAGACAAACACTATGTGTAAAAAATAACGTGTTATTCATCAGACAAAAAAAAAAAAGGCTAAAATAGTTTCCACGATGTCGTCCCTATTTACAGCTCCAGCACTAAACCGCTTCTCTTCTGTGGATCTCAAAGGGTTTTTTTTTTCTTGTTTTTTTTTTTCCAAAAACGGGTCGCCGTGTAGCCCTGTGTCTCAGGTCACTGTTGAGCTCGGAGGTGGAAAAGTGTGTGGGTCATGTGGGAGAGAAGACAGACAGGTAAAGACGCAAAAGTAAAAAGAGAGTGACGTAGTAGAAAGGGGGTTTGTTTCTGTCCAGGCCTCAGACGTGATTCTGAGAGCCAGCGGCACATGGAGGGGGGACGAGGGTCAGAGTTTTGATCTGTAAGGTCGTGAAGTCGTGTTCGGGGGGGGGGGGGGGGGGCGTGGACGACGTGGAAACAGGCAAACTGCAGGAGAAAAAGAAAGGAGATGCTTTTTTTTTTTTTTTGGTTCAGAAGTGGGCGTGGTTGTGGCCCTGACCCGGCTCCCCTCCGCGGTGGCCGCCCTCTCTGTGGCCGTGCCTCTTGTGCTTCCTGCGCTCCCTCCTGCCCTTGTGGTGGTGGCGCCGGTAACGGTGAGCTCGCCGGGCTGGAGGGGGAAACACAAAACAAAAAGTTCATCAAACCAAAAGAGCAGACACGTTTTTTTTCTTTCTTTCTTTTTTTAATTCATAAAAATATGTCCGAGCTGGAAGAGGATGAAAGGCAGAAAACTGATGTAAGAGGAAGATAAATCGGTGACGAGCGTCAGAAGCGACCAGACGGATCGGTGTGGGAAGGTGAAACGAGCTGAGAGGGAAAAAGGAAAAAAAAACATAAAGGTCAAAACGGCGTGTTGCAGTTGGTTTAACTGACGGAATCTGTTTTATCTCACGTTCATGAGAACGGGCGCCGTCGGCAAGAGCAGACTGAACCGCCCGCCCGCCCACTCGCTCGCTCGCTCGCTCAACCCGGGTGTAAGGTTTGTTCCTGCAGTGAGCCGCCAAACGAGTTTGCTCTGTACCTCTCCGGCTTTTGCCAGCAAAGGGATGTCGTCTGCATTGGACGATAATGACGCTATAACTCCAGGCCATAAAAATAAAAAAACAACTCCAGCAAAAGATAAAGAGTCATAAGCAAAGGAATCTTTATCACTTTGTACAGAGGCTACGTTATTTCACTGTTTCATCATGACTGTCACATTGTGGGCCGTGTGAAATGAAATACAAGCCTCAGTTTGAATATATATATATATATATATATATATATATAAACATTTATGAACTCTGTTTTCTCATAGCTGCAATGAGTCATCCCAAAATGTATAGGAAAAAAATACAGATTTTATGTTTAAGGCTGAACTTAGATCATATACGAGACATTTGCATAACAGAACACTGTGACTGCTCATTTTAGCTGCTCCACAACTTTTGTGTTTCGTAGATGGTGAAGTCATTGTTAAAGAATTTGTCTAAAATGCCTAAAGGAAGAAAAAAAAAAAATCCAACTCAAGCATGAAACACTTCAAAGGAGACTCTACCATGTCCGAGTGAGCCCGGGGGATTTCGTTTAGCCTGCAACCACACTTATCTTTTCGCTTGCAATTATTAATAATGAGAGTACGGATGGGAAGCCTGAGTGCACGTGGTGACAGCAGCTCCCGGGGGCAGATAGCACTGGAGGTTCGGCCTTGTGGACCTGAGGTGACGTGCATGCTAAAGATTAGACGACCATAAATGTGAAAATGACCTAACAACTGAAAACGCTGCTTTAAATCTTGTTGCACGCATCCGGCTCTGTGAAAATCCTCTTGTGTAAAAAACAAACAAACGAACAAAAAAAACTCACATTTTATGCAGATGATTTTGGGCCGGTCCCACTTTCCGTTGGCGCGACACTTAGCAGTGGGCACGTGGCGTTGCAGGAAGCCGTCGGCGCACTGGTAGCGCACCACAGAGTGGATGTCATAATGGGAACGCTTCCGACCAATGAGAAAAGCATTATCCACAGAGGGAGGGGCCCCGCACAGCACTGTAGGGGCAGAGAAGTAGAGAATATTAGTCACATTGTCCACCACTGTTTACGTCCACCACTGTTGACGCCCACCACTGTTGACGCCCACCACTGTTTACGTCCACCACTGTTTACGCCCACCACTGTTTACGTCCACCACTGTTTACGCCCACCACTGTTGACGTCCACCATTGTTGACGTCCACTACTGTTGACGTCCACTACTGTTTACATCCACCACTGTTGACGTCCACCACTGTTTACGTCCACCACTGTTGACGTCCACTACTGTTAACGTCCACTACTGTTGACGTCCACCACTGTTGACGTCCACCACTGTTGACGCCCACCACTGTTGACGCCCACCACTGTTGACGCCCACCACTGTTGACGCCCACCACTGTTGACGCCCACCACTGTTGACGCCCACCACTGTTGACGCCCACCACTGTTGACGCCCACCACTGTTGACGCCCACCACTGTTGACGCCCACCACTGTTGACGCCCACCACTGTTGACGCCCACCACTGTTGACGCCCACCACTGTTGACGCCCACCACTGTTGACGCCCACCACTGTTGACGCCCACCACTGTTGACGCCCACCACTGTTGACGCCCACCACTGTTGACGCCCACCACTGTTGACGCCCACCACTGTTGACGCCCACCACTGTTGACGCCCACCACTGTTGACGCCCACCACTGTTGACGCCCACCACTGTTGACGCCCACCACTGTTGACGCCCACCACTGTTGACGCCCACCACTGTTGACGCCCACCACTGTTGACGCCCACCACTGTTGACGCCCACCACTGTTGACGCCCACCACTGTTGACGCCCACCACTGTTGACGCCCACCACTGTTGACGCCCACCACTGTTGACGCCCACCACTGTTGATTTTTTGGTGAGCTTTTAAGGTGCGCTCACGACCAAAGCTCTTCCCGCAGGTTGGACAGGCAAGGCGTCCAACAGCATGAGCCCGTGACATGTGGGCGTCCAGCTGCTCAGGACGGGCAAAGCTCTCTTCACATTCATCACAAGGATGGGCTTTCCTGGGGGTGTGTTTCTCCTTCTTGTGAGTGCGGAGCTGAATCAAGCTGGGAAATGTGAAGTCACAGTCGGGACATGGGTGCTGACGAGGCAGAGCTGAATCTGCTTTAGCTTTCTTCTCCTTTCCTTGTCCGTCATCCTCAGGACTCTTCTTATCTTCTGTTTCTGATTTAGGTGCTGCTTTCGAAGGGCGGCCTCGCTTTGCTCCACCTGCTTTTCCCTTTTCTTCTGCTGGGGTTGCTGCTGACTCAGAGGTGTTGCTGGCCTTTGCCGTCTCATCAGATGCTTCTGCCTCATCCTTCTTTTTCCGCTTTCCCTTTTTCTCAGCAATAGCTGATTCTTCAGTTTTGGATGGTCGTCCACGTTTCTTGACGAATGAGGAACTGCCGTTGCACTGCTGACCTTCAGGGTACTTCTCCTGGTGAGCTACCAATTCTGACTCTTTTTCAAAGCCCTGACCACACTTCTTACAGCGATGGCATTTCGCAGGGTCCTCTGACTGTTCTGCAGTCTCTACATCTGGGCGAGGATGCTGGGTCAGGCGATGAGCACGCAGAAGTCCGGCACTCCTGAAGGTTTCATTGCAATCTTTACAAACCAACTGCTTCTCTGGACACACTTGTCTTCTGTGGGCTGTGAGCTGCATAAGTGAAAAAGAAAACAGATTCATAGTGTACATAATAATAAGATAGAAGGTATTTAATATTAGCTAAAGACAAAAACATTCACTTGTGTTATTAATATTGTATGTTATTATCAAGAAATGTTATTCTAAAAAATATATACAATATTTAACATACTTCAGAAAATGTTTTAAAGCTCTCCTTGCAGTAAACGCATTTGAAGGGCTTGTCATCCTTGCTGTGTGTTGGCTGGTGCTGCGTCAGTTCTTCAGATGACAGAAATGTGCGGTCACACACATAGCATGTGAACAATGTGTTTCCCTGTGAAGGAATAAGAAAGAGTAGCCAAATATGAGTATTCAAGGTCAAGAATGATTTGTATAAAGATAAATGCAGGCGTACGCAGGAGTTTGAATTAAGTCGCTGAATCTGAATTCCATTAACTTTAGAGTAACAGAAATGATCAAAAGTAACAAAATTGGGCAAACTTTAGAGCACGGGCCATTCGTAAAGGAGGACAAAAGGTACAAGAACAGCAACATATGGATCAAATGATTTAGAGTGAGCATGTAAGACTGAAACACTAATAGTATACGCTCAGAAATGGGATATTTACAAAACCAGATAAACTGTGTTGGGGACTTTACCTGTTGAAGCTGTTGCTTATACTCCTCCCGGTGGCTCTTCTTCATGTGCCTTTCCTTGGCCTTGGCACTGCAAAATGTGATGAAGCATTGGAAACACTGCAGGTTCTCATGCTGGTCTGGAAAGTGGACAGTGGGATTTGAGATTGAGAAAACAGGCAGAGAAAAATGAAAGCTCACACAAACTTTTCAGGTGCTTTTCGCAATCACAGTGACAAACTGTTACCGCAGTTGCACTTACAAGGTTGAATAGTGGTCGTAGGGGGTCCATTCAGGGTGATGGATTTGTATGGTTCTGCTGGCTTTTCAGAGGGAGCTTCGGGAGGCGGATCTGGTAGACCCCGTCCCAACACAATCTCCTCTATGTTCAAAATATCCGAGTCCATCCTGGGATAGCGGATGATCTCAGCAAGCACTCACAACTTATTTCCTTAATTTAAAGGAATACACTGCAAACATGAAGAAGAGTACATATGTAGTACATGTTTCGTGGAGATACAGGCAGTTTGATTGACAGCGGGAGGCACAGCACTGTAATGATCCAACAGTTGTCAGGATTTACGTTGGCAACCACATCTACAAAACAGACATTAACATACAAATACTAGTATTGGTACTAGTTAGACAACGGTAACGTAAATAATCCCAAAGGCAGATTTGCTACAGACTAAGGTTTCGATCTCTTGGTGCAGTTTTTAAATTTTCAAGTTTCAGCCCACCCTGTCTGACGTTAACGTACGTTACTGCTCTAAGGCCCTTAGCTACGCTACCTAGCTGCACACAAGCCCGCGAACATCCGGCCTTCTCGTAGCTGATTAAATGTAATTAACTGGTATATCTGTATAAAGTTATATTTTCAGATCTAATGTAAGTGCATTGGTTTAATTGTTGTGCGCGTAGCTAACGCTAATCTACAAAATAAACCAGCCAATCGAGCGGGATTATGCTAGCTAGTAGTTAGCACTAACAACACGGGCTACCATTCAAAGCAAACAGAAGACTTTTCGAGCTTTTTCACATACCGACTTTTAACACACTATCTTGCGCGTGTACCCTCTATGAATTACCATTATATATTTTATTATTAACATGTTTTGTACATTATTTCTATAATAAAAACAAATCAGAGTAAACGTTTATCTTACCTCTAAGCGCTCTTTGAATGTAGTTGGACTGCGAGAGTTCACCCCACAGAAATACAAAACATAGATCGGATCGGACACTTCCTGGCCTGTGTTGTGATCGCCGCTCGTACAACTAAGATGGCGGCCGGAGACTCATAATACGCGATCATATTGATTAATGTCTTGTTCAGAATTTACAAACTTTGAAAATAAATGTGGTGAGTTGCTCCGTGACTGATAAAGGGTAACAACGAGAAGATAAAGGGTTTTCTTTCAAATAAACGTAACATGTGACTTAAGTTATTTATCAGTATAAAACTTTTAAATAACACTCTTTCTTATAAAAAAATACATTGCACATGTTAATACACCACATTAATATTGCAGCTTTACATATATCACCATGGCTTTGACCATTACGCTAACCTAATTTTCTATTGAGTCTGACTCTATGATTGATCTCCATCATGTGACCCAAATACGACTCAGTGAAGTACCTATTGTATTTTTAATTTAATAATCGACACATGTTTATATCGAAGTCATTGATATCGAAGTCAAAAACGACCAATGTAAACTGTAACTTATTTTGTCAAACCCAACTTTTCACGTTTTATAGTCCATCTATCAGACTTTTTAGGGACGGGGCATGTCTGGGAGTCATCTGGGCATGGTCCTGGACTGTCAGGAAGAGAACAACTTCATGTTTTATAGGTGAAACATGAACACATAATAAACAAGCTCCTACCGACTGCTACTATTTGTCTACTTCAACTATCATCAAATAATACACCATCTTTTTGAATCTCTATTATCCTCAGTGCATGTTTACACGTTTGTACAGTAAACCATGGGTTATTGTGAAAAACTGAAGCACCAAGCAATACCTGTGCCTCGATGTGATGCAGGATGTCTCAGTATTCATTTTTAAATCATTTGTAGTGACATGGTAATGGTAGTATCAGTGTTTCGGTGAGCTATCTGGCCACCCTTGTAGTAATTAATAACAGTAAAAATGTCTGAAATTAATGCCTCAGTGTCATGGCCCTGCTTCTGTTCACTCTATAGCTGCCAGTGTCATACTGACATACGGCTAACTGCATCAGTAATGTTCCCGTTTCCTAGTTAGGCAATTAAATATGTGTATTGAGTAAACTTTTTCATAAGTTTTCAAAAACAGACAACAAAAAAGAAGATGCATGTATTACTTAAATTAATTTTTATTGTTTTCTTAAATTCAAATAAATAATGTTACAATCATAGAGGTAAAAACATCATAATGGAATGAAAGTTTTTCAGGTGAAAACAATTAGTACAAATATCATGGTAAATGCAAATGTAAAATCATATTTCAAGGTGTATGGCAATGAGTTTATCTTTACTATTTCTTCTGAGGACAAATTCATTTTTACTCTTGTTCAATGACATTACAAGCCACATCACAAAGCATTTGTTTTTTTTAAACTGCAACATGCTGGGTTTACGTAGACCACAAACAGTTACATCATGAATGATAAAGTAGAATGTTAGAGATGGGCTGAAACTAATTTTTTTCCATACTCCCTTGATTGTGGAAATTCAAAAAACAGTTGTGGTTGCGTGAAATACAGAGAAAGACACAGCACTTAAGGCATAGCACTCTAGATGTTCTCTGACAGTCACCAAAACGACACCTGCCACCTTCTCCCTCCCCAAGCTGCTCTGGCCAGTGGCCCGAACCATCATATCGTGTAGCTGCGTCTGGCAGAGGACTTTCATCCACCAGGCTAGGGTTCTGGGATTCATTTGTTGTATGAGCTTGCGCTAAGGGGGGTTGAGGAGGAACTGAGTCCTGGGTATCAGAGCCACTGGAGAGAATCAAAGCTTTAGACACCTCCAGTCTGAAGGCCATGAGAGTCAAAAGTGCAGAAGGTGCCTTATGTTCCTGTCTGTACTGGAGCCAGGAGTTGACCAAAGCCAGATCTATTATATACCAGAGCACTGCTTGAGGCCAGCAGGTTGGAGCAGACACAGTGAGGGGAATGGGGTAAAGATTTCGCAAGTCTCTGTTGAGACGTGCTGACATCTGAGCCTTTTCAAAGTTGTCAATGAGAGAAGTCATGTTCCTCTGGCCATTTCCTGCAGTAGAGAGTATGAAGCCACAGTGTGATCTGCGTAACATGAGCTTCCCGTCTGAGCTCACAAACTCATCCCCAATCTGTCCTCGTGCTCCCCCCACCCTGCCTGCACCATGAACACCAGCAACTAGCAGGCGTTCGAGCATTGCAGGGGTGGAGAGTTCCTGTTTGCAAAGAAACACCATACTACCTCTTGGTACCATTTTTTCAACGGCATCTTCTTTGTCTGAAAGATTCAGTTTAAGATCCACATGTAAGAGTAAACCACCAAAACCAATTAATGTAGTGCAGTGGAGAGACAATTTGTTATTGTGCAGCTTTGCAGTCAAAGGAAGTAGATACTGGTCCACAGCATAATCACCCACTCTTCTCAGTGACTGGCATCCTGCTTTGAAGCGGGACAGTAATGGCTGAACCTTCCACAGGGGATCAGTCGGTGTTTTCGAACAGTTCAAATCATTTGGCTCACACTGACTTTGCCTGTGACTATGCTGCAAATTGACACATTGTCTACTTGGCAGAGTTTGACCTTGGTGTCCGTTTTGAGGCTCATCATTATGCTGCCCTTCCTGAGCATTAATTTTGACTGGATTTTCTGTTGAAGAAGCTAGCTTCAACGCCCACAACAGCTCCATGAAACGAGAAAGTGGCATGGCCTCAGAAATTAAGGGTACCTTAGTCAAGTCCTCCCAGTAGAGCCTTAGACTGGGAAACTGAAACATAATAAGAGACCAAATTAATAACATTACATGGTCTTACATATAATTAAAATTTAAATAATAAATAATAATCATTAGACAGGATTACAAACCTTCAAAGTTCCCATAGCAATGTGAATTCCAACAAGCTGAGCGACCTCTCTGGCTGTGACGGGGTTTGGCATTCTTGATTGTTTGTTTGTGCAACTGGAAATTTCTACCCAGGTATCCCAACCAAAATATTTGGAGAAGTAATCAATGGGCTCTCTGGTCCTGTTTCCATCACTTGGTGCTTCGAGTTGGCTCGTTGAAGATGACAAACTAAGAAAAAAAAAAAACACATGAGCAAAAAGGTGAGCCCCCAATTTAGGAACAAAACATTTGCATGTTTGCAATGACGGTACCAGATTTCCTTTTTCTTTCTTTTTCATTTAAACTAAACATTAAAACCTGGACTTTGCCCTTAATGGTCCCACTTTTAAAAATATTAGTTTCAGTACTGTTTTATTTGTTAACGGCTTTTATTTGTTAATGGCTATTATTTATTGTTAGCTATTGTTAATATATTTTTTATTATAATAATTATAATTAGTAAATAAAGCATTAGTAGTCCTGCACATCTTGACAGTTGACATGCTGTAGGATTAATTTCTACTGTACTTTTGCAAAGTTTGGTCCAGCTGTTGTACACCATCGGTCTTGCTCTTGCGGAAATAAGTCATTGCTTCTGCTTCAGAATTAAGTTGTTGATCAGACAGATCAAAACATCTCGTTTCTTCTTCATCAGAGTTCCGAAGGAGAAAGTCCCGGAGTTCTGATGGATTAGGCCACTCAGCGTCCGCCTCAGCTGAAAGTTCAGTTACTTTTAGAGACATCTATGTTTGACATTTTTGATGAATAGATGAAGCCCATTAATAAAGTAGTTACATTATTAAAAAGAAAACAAACCATGTGCATCTGCAAAGTCACTGTCCCCTGGTTCTGACAACAGTCCTCTCATTCTTATTTCCTGGCAGTCTTGTGCGGTATGGCTCCCATCATCTGTTTTGATATAAACATTAAAATTTAGGTTCCAATCATTTTAGATGGACGGCGACAAGAACTAGAAAATATAAAGACTCACATAAATCACTATCTGATCCCTGTGACTCTGACTGATGGGCACCACTGGATCCCTCTGGGGTTAAGCTTCCTATGTTGGTCTGACAGGGTCCAAGTAGAACCTCCCTCTCCTCCTCTTTTACTGGGTAGAAGATACACTGGGTGGTGTTGAACTCTGGTGTGACACAACAGTCACTTGTTGTCTCCTCACCCTGCATTACTGAAAACACAAGTCAAAAACATAAATCATTAATTTCTGAAAAGGCAGCACTAAGTTACATAACCACTGCATTCTGTGGGCTTATTTGTTAGTCATCTATCTTCTGGAATATCATCCATACTAAATTATAAAAATATACTGATTGATTACATTTTATAATATGCACCAAATTATAAGAACAATTACACATCTTGTTGTGGATGTTGATACCACTCTTACGTCTTTGTATTAAATGTCTGGTGGTGAGTATATTTTGGAGCGAGCCCAGCCAGCTGTTTTCCTCCACTTCCATTCATAATGCTGAGCTAATTACCTCCATCCTGTGTCTCTTTATCATATGCAATTGTTCCTTCCTATATCAAAAATTACAAAGACTAAAAGGTCCCAAAATAACCCTGAAAACGCTAATAAACAGCTTCTCTATGATGCTTTAAAAAGTTGCTCTAGTGTGCAGTAACACTCACATGGAGTGGCAGTACTTTCATTGTTGACTGGCTCCACATTCCATCTGATGTGTCTGCTGCCCTGTGATGCCTGAGCGTCATTAAGCACAAGGCTGCTCTCCTCTTTCACCAAAACAGTTCGTATATCACGTTGATGCTGTGGCTGCACACTTGTTCTCTGTCTATTTTGACAGGTGGGTTGGAGTGTCTGTGGATCTGACACAGTCTCCTCAACCTTGATCTCCGGGAAACTCTGGAATGAAAACACATTTTGTGAAGTTGTAATACTGAATTCATTATTCTATTGTTAACATACAATGTTTGTTAGTCCTTTTAACATCGCACCTGTTTTTGATTTTTCCTTGCAGCCATCAGGCACAGCTCTGTGTCAGCAGTCTCTCTCTGTCTCAAGGTGAGGAACTTCTCCAGTATTATGCCTGGAGACTGGTCAATCTCCCTGGTGTGTTCTTCCCCTCCCTGTAGCCCTTCTTCTCTCATTACTTCCTCAACACTAGTGGTAACCGAGTCCAACTCAAACACGACTTGCTCTTCAGAAGATTCCTCTAATGTAGAGTGCACTATAGGAGAACATGCAACAGGATCAGTAGCTTTGTTGGTCTCTGGCTGTGAATTGGTCTCCGGCTGTGAAGTCCTAGTGCCAGTTTGAACTTCATCACAAATTTCTGAATCCGAGGTGTTCGGATGTTTTTCGTAAACTATGAGACATTCATCTTGCTCTTTCTCTGATTCTGTTTCTCTGGATGTATCAGTACTTAAAATCGTCTCAGCTATCTCCCCTCTTTTTTGATGTCCTGTTCGACATTTTCTTCTGCTCATAGCATTCCTTGTTACTGCTTCTCTTCCGCCTTGTTTTTTCTTCTGGACTAGCATTTCTTCCTCTTCGTCCTTGATGACTACTTGATAGGTGGAACATGCCACAGTCTGAGAAGGTAAATTTTTATCTATTGTCGTTTCATCAACTTGCCCGATTAGCTTTTCGGTACTTAAACTCTCAGAATTACAAGATCCCTTTGATTTATTTCGGGGAGCACTTTCTCGAGGTGTAGCCTGATCATCTCTTTCATTCTGATCCCCAACAGTAACTAAATCTACCTCAAGAAGTAAATCCTCTTTAATGTCTTCATCAGTGTTAGCTTGAACTTCAGATTCTGAGCTGATACTCTTAAGAGTAACTTTTTCTTGCTCTGCTTCTTCTGACGCCACAGCCTCTTCTGTTTCCACGTTTTGAGGAATCTGGCTGTTGTTTAGTTGTGCGGATGGTGAATGGACATCTGCAGAGGTATGAGAATCAATTTCTGCTTCTGTTTTACTTTGAGCCTTATCTTCGCAGGCACTCACTTCGACATCTGAGGGAGGGACAGGTAAGGAAGGGGAGGGAATCAAAGCTGGAAATGAGACTGTTTGTTCTCTGTCTTCTGAAGCCATTTCTCCCAACTCCGGCTCAATGTCCCAGTCCGCAGCAGCATTCATCCCCCGCATAACTTTATGTTGCTTTGGAAGATTCAGCCTGGAGACCCCTTCAAAGATGTTTCCATTGGTGTAAGTGAGACTGGGACTCTCGACGATATGGACTGTTGCCTTGTGCTTCTGAAGGGATGCGAGTTCACAAAACCTCTCACCACAGTCCTTACATTCTAAGGCACATTTGGAGTGAGAAGAAGTTATCCTCCCTTCACTCTCTTCTTTGGAGGAGGCTTTACGTTTCCTGGTGGTCTTTGGCTTAGTTGGTAGCGTCTCAGGGGGTTGACAGGAAACGTGTAATGTGGACAACAACGAAAGAGCTTTCTGGTTCTTTTTTGGTCTTCCTGCTTTTTTCTTAGTCCCTACTGTGAGATCATTTGTGGACTCACTTGCTGGGTGTTTGTTGTCTCGACTCTGTTGGGACATTGTTTGGGAGTCATTAGATGAAGCCTCCTGTGTCGGACCTGATGCCTTTGATGGGTCCAACTTGTAAACTTTAAGCTGGGGCTGTTTATGGCCTTTTAGTAAAAGTAGAGCGTCTGGTGTTATGTGTGGACCTTCTGTGTCTGCTGGAGCTGTGCTTGTTTTTGTATTGGCACTTTGCTTTTTAGCCAGCTTTTTCCTTTTCATACCATCCTTGCCATTCTTATGTTGATCTTTTTGCATTATTTTTGCTTGTTTTTTCTTTTTGAACACAGCTGAGGATAGAGTTTTGTGTTCACTTATTTGCATCACACTATCCCTTGCGTCTTCTGTTTGCTTTTTCGTTTTATTTTTTCTTGCATTCCCTTTGATTTGTTGCACTCGCTGGTCCTCGGTTGATGACAGTGATTTAATTTCAGCTGTAGACAATAAACGCCCCATCTTCCTGTCTTTTTTTCCCTTTCTTCCCTTTATCTGGGATCCTGCTTTTTTCTCTGAGGGATTTGTTGTTATCTCTTCCTCCCGTGTTGGCTGATGCTGCTGTGATGGCCTCTTCTGTTTCTTGCTTTTCTTTTCTTTGCTTTGGGGACCAAACTTAACAAGAAGATGAGCCTTTTTTGTTCTTTGCCTTTTGGTAGGGCTTGCATCAATTTGAAAATTGTCCACGTGATAGATAGATCTGCCCTGTTCTTGTATATATCCTTGAAAGATAAAACCCCTGGGTGGCTTTCTTTTCCGCACCTTAACCAGTTCCTGAGCTGACATTACATTTACAGGTAACTCTGACATCTGTGGCGCCTGCTTGATCTCACATGGTGGTGGAACTTCTTCTTGAGCAGGTGCATCCTGAACATTAATGGACAACTGTTCCTGATCCTCCTTGTGGTGTACTAACAATTTCTCAGATGGTTCTTGTTGAGACAGTTCTTGTTCTGCTTTCTCTTGCGACTCCTGTGCAACCCCATCCACACATTGAATCTGCTCCAGACTTACTGTCTCAACCTGGGAATCAACATGTTCTTTGGGACTTGTTTCAGATGTACTTGTAGTTTGTATTGGTGTGTCTGCTGGAGCAGAGGGGCAGGCATGTTGGTCCTGTTGCTCTGTTTGTAAAGTTGTCAGCTCCAGTTCAATTGTTGACATAAGTGGTGGGACTGACAGGCTTGTCTGTTCCTCAATTACAGTCAGATCTGGAGTCTTTTCTAGTTCAGTGGGCAGTACTAGAGAAGAGGATGAGATTTCATGTTGTGCCACACTTTGGGATTGTTCTAGCTCCAGAGTTGATATCAAAGCAGGAGTAAGTTCCAATACAACTGTTTGTTCGAGGTTTTGTTTCAGGTCATCAAGCTCATTCTGACAAACCATTTGATCCACAGGGCCAGACTGAATAGTGCTAATCCCAGACTGAATGATCTGATGCATCACCTCTCCATCAGTTCTCTCTGTGTGTTCAGTCGGAACAAGTGTTAGCTCCAAGTTTTCACTGGTGGCTATGTGGGAACCTAATTCTGAGAAAGAAACATTTTCTAGTTGTCCATCTGGTGTAATCGGCTCCAGTATAATTGTTTGCTCCATTGGATCACATTGGTTGTTTAAACTGTTCAATTCAGCTATCTTTGATTCTGACTGACCAATGAAATCTATTTGTGGAGGACTAGGATTTACTGGTTCTGCCTGTTGTGGAATCTGTTGCAATTCCAGGGGTGGAGCATGAGGTGGCACCTGCCCCAATATGACAACTTGGTTCACTTTCTGAACATTTCCTAAGGATTCAATAAGTCTGCAAATCTGCTCTGTGTCAATGTTGGAATCGACTTTTTGCAGCGGTCCATTGGGCTCCACCTGCAGTAGTCCTGGTTGGCAGACAGATATTGGAGTGATGATGGGTGTAGATTGTTTTACTTGTTGCCCAGCTGGTAGGGCATCGCTTCCAGCAACAAGCAACATATTGTGCTTGGTTTGCATATGATGTAGCTGTGTTTTGGAAGTCTTGAACTTTGCCTTGCACATGGAACAGGGGTACTTTACCGTCAAAGCACCTAAAGATAATAAAGGAAAAAAGCAGTGATGTAATGAGAAATGTCTTCAAAAGCAAAACGTACAGCTGTACACAATCTTTACAACTAGAACAGAAAATGGAATTAAGTGAGTCTACAGCTGATCTAGTCGCTCTGTTAGTCTGTGTGTAGTGCTTAAAACTACATGCAAGATTTTGTTTACTTTTTGTTTACTTATCGGTTTAGTTTAATGTTAGTTTAACCTCACATTTGCTATATGACCCTAAAGTCCAGCTGGGGTTGATGGGAATGTCACCAGTCTTGCAAGTGTTAAGTCATTAGCCAAGTAGTCGACAAAGTAAAAATCTGACCTGATAACTGCTCTTCAAAATAAGTTATAGCAGAAATTGATTGTGATTACAAAACAAAAGGACAGAAATGCGCGTACGAGATTCCATGGCAATTAATTCGTGGCTGAGGACGACAAATATGAATCTCATGACAACAAATGAGGAAAAGTCAACAGGATTCAACATTTGCAAACCATGAATGTCTGCACAAAGAAGAATGGATTCCTAGAAAATATTTCAATCTGGATCAAAGTGGCAGACTGAATAGAATATTGAAAATCACCATTTGTAAAATACTATAACACTGAGGTACAACATGAAAGTTTTTCCTCACCATCTTTTTTTTTCAGCTGTGTCTTAGCAGTGGTGTTTCCCTCATCCTCTTCAGCTCCCTCCGGCTGGTGTAAGAGAATGTGTTTCTGCAAAGCTTTGGACATAGTGAACCTTTTTCCACATTCCTTGCAAATATATGGCCTCTCTCCAGTGTGTGTGCGGCTGTGATACCTGAGCAAGGTCAGCGTTTTGCAAGGTTTGCCACAGTCAGTGCAGGCATAACCGTCCTGTCCAAAATGAATTTTTTTATGACGCGTGAGCTCCGATGACTTGTTGAAGGCCACGCTACAGATCGGACACTTAAAGGGTTTCTTCTCTATGTGGGCTTTCTGGTGGACCATGAGCTCTGTGGAGTTTGTGAAGTGGCGATCGCAAACGTAACAGGCAAAAAGGGCATTCCTCAGTATGCACTGTTCATATTCTGCTGGATGGCTGGACTTTAGGTGACGCTCTTTGCTCTTGTGGTCACTGAAGATAATGTGGCATTCGATGCACTGCAGTGAGAGCTGAGATGCTGGAAGGAGACATGGTAGGTGTGAAAGGAAAGTAACATGTACTATGTATTCACACTGTCAGCACAGATACAAGTATTTATAGAAAGCATAAAGGCTTCCAAAAAATTGATCTGTGGTAAATGCAGCTCCATCCATGTAGATCAAAACTGGCCTGGAGGGTGAATAAGGCAGCTTAGGAAATAGAAAAGGCACCTCTATAGACCTTAAAAAAGGAAATAATTGTTTATGAAAAAAAATCTGTAAAAAGAGACCTCTTCTACCACAACCCTTAGCAGCCATAAACAGGTGCATTAGTTCACTGTAAAGCTTTTGCTTTACAGTGAACTAATGCATATATATATATGTGTGTGTGTGTGTGTATATATGTGTGTGTGTGTGTGTATATATATATATAAAAAGAACATGGAGAACCCAACCAGAGGCAAATATTTTATCAGTAAGTATAAAGAAGGAAGAGCTTTTACATACTGCCTAAGCTACACTAAAAAGGATTTTAATTTCCTGAATAATGTTTGTCCAGTTACTGTAAATATTTTTTGCAGTTGCATCATGTATACTAAACCCATAATAAATCAAAATGCTCGTGTAGAAATTCAAGTTACCAACCTTTTACTGATTAAAAACAATAATGAAAGATGTAAAAGTAAATAAGACATGTCTCTCGTTCTTTACTGGAATTTGAGAAAACTCTTTGACTATTTATTTAGTTATTAATCCAATGCAATATTCAAACACCAGGCAGGATTTGTCTGTTATAGCACAGAACAACACATATTCAGTGTGACAGTGTAAAAATACTCACAAGTTAGAGGCATTACAACTGGCTTGGACATGTCCATTTTCAGAGGATCCACCATGGCCTTCTTAGAAAGAACATATTTCTTCCTTTCATGTGGACTTTTATCCTGTTTCTTTGCCTTTTGCCCTTCACACATCAGATTCTTATCTGTCGCTGATTCAGACGCTGATTTCAAAGTGGAGTCCATCTTCTCTTTTGCTGCAGGGTTTTCAGAGGATTCACTCAGTGGCTTAATAGCAGGCTCTTTCTCCACTGCTTGTGCGACTGCCACAGTTACAGATGTTTCTGCAGGTTGCAGCAGGACCTGATTTTCCATTGATGCTGTCCCTGTTTCAGGCACAACAGGAGCCTCAGGTTTAGTCTTTTCCTCTTGTGCATGTGGTTGACTGAGAGCCGACTGAGCCTCAGTCCCAGTGTCCACTGGTTGCTCTGTGGGTGCTGTGGTTACAGGGTTTGGCTCACTGTTTGCCTGAGCAGGACTCTGCATGACTCCCCACCTCTTGGCTACTCAGATGCACTTGTACATTTACCACTTGTTCTATGAAAACAGTTCAGATACAAAAACACACGACTGTTAATAACACAATCATCACATATCAGCAATTACTACGGTGATACAGTAAATAACAACATTAATGTGGTATTTTACAGACAAGCATTTTAAGGTAAACACTATATTTGTTACTGACATGCGACAGCTGGTGAACCAGAGAATGAATGGGCTTAAAACATTTGTATTACAAAGGAAGAGTGGTGGACATGGAGGGCAGCTGAGAGAGGCTGTGGTATAACAAGTTCAACACCTATTACTCAGCACTGTTGAAATAAAATGCCTCGTGAGTTGTTGTTATTTTTTTTTTTACAATGCTGACAATATTCTTAAACAGTTCCTGCACAAACAAATGTATCTGTGTTAACCATACCGTAGATGCACTCAACTAAAGGCGGCGCAGTTAGCTTCAATTCACCGATTTGCGGACAATCTGTGTGCCACTCGTTAACGCTTCCGACCCGACACGGCGACAATGGTGTTAAATATTCCCTCACTTCCTGTATCCACCTGTCCACTCACAGCCCGCATGTGTTTACGGAGGCACTGTTATGTAAATATAACGCTACCGCTACTGTTGTGTCCGCCCGAACATCTCCGCGTCGTTTTTTTTTCACAAAGACAACACAGAGCTGCCGCAGACAACATGACGTCACAATGACGAAGAGCGCGGGGGAGTCTTGGGAGTTGTAGTTGTCTACTACCGGTCAGTCCTCCAAATTATTTGACGACTTCAGTACACAACATTTTGAACAGGGATCAGTATACTCAACACATTTAAACCAAAAACATAATACAAATAGAAATACAAAGGAACAGCTCAAGTTACTTGATCTCTAAAGGGCACAGGCTATTCAGGCAGATCCTTCACCTTACAAAACTGCTACTACAACTCATATTGCTGATATTGCTAAATACAGAAAAACAAAAAAAATATCTGTGTTAAAACTGTAAACATTAACTACGTTCTAACAGAAAAAAAAAACTATGGATAGTTTTTATACAGAGGCAGCTGGATTAGGCTAAATAAACAGCCTGTCAAAAATAAGAGTAGCCAGCTAGTGGCGCTATTGCAGCATGGGTTAGGGTTAGTGTGCACCAATTACTTTCTGTCACCATAAATGTCCACCATAGAAATGGGCCGTAAACTCACATTACAATATTTTAAATACATAAACACATTGAATGACCTGCTCTCTTGCTGAATAGATTATATTTGTACATTAAATCCCAATAAAGTTTACATCAGCCTGTAATGGTTTGCAGTGTTCTGTCCATTAGTGATATTGTAGAGACTACACCAGGATTAGACAGCAGTAATGTGAACTGACCAGTATACACATAACATATGATGTATGTTTTTAAAGTACTATGTTTAGAGTGAGCCTCATCTAAGACTGGATTAACGAATTTTATACTGAATTTCAGGCAATGACTCAGGCATTACCTATGGTAAAGTTTCTCTTCTACTTTCAAGCGTGACAGAATCCAAAGAACAGATACATTATAAGTTGAGTTATATACTGAATCACTGTATTCAATGTATCACTTTAAGATTCATATTTTTGTGAAGACAAAAACTGGAAACAGTTGTAATATCTTTTATTTAGATTTATAAGACGAATGGGGTACCTTTACATTTGCTTAATAGCTCCCCCTTTGGATCATAATACATGATGTAGGTTTCATCTCAGTTTACACATAAGAAATACTTTGATAATAACATCAGACTGTCAATGCTTTAATGAATACAAAACGTAGACTACAATACAGTCAAAGAACACATCTTTGACTGTAGAAGATAAAAAAAACAGGTTCCCAGTGTCAAAACTACTAGGGAAGAAAGACACTAGTAAGAGACAATTTAAGTCTCCTGCGAGCCTTCATTCCTCTATATATCAACCTGTGGGAAAGGTAGCTCCCCGGAGGCATGTTTTATATAATGCAAATGTAGCTCTGCCACATCATCAAAGCCCATATCGCATTCAAAACACTCCCATTCCCAATATTTATGCTTTCTGTACATTTTTATCTCACTCTCAGCCTGTCCCTGTTCTGCCCGTTGCTGCACAGTTTCTGATATCAACTCATTAGATAGACTGCCACCTGCCAGACCAGCAAAGTAATGCACAGGCTCTCCACAGTCTGAATCTTCAGAGATCTCATTGTACCCTAACTCTGCATCCTCACATGGTATTTGTGCCTCTCTGCTCTGCATCGTGTTTTGATTTCCCACCAGGTCTACCAAGTCTTTATCCATTTGTGGGTCATCTGTAACACTAGAGGGAATTAATGTCTTCTTAATCATAATTTGCTTCTGTCTGAAAAATGCAGATCTCTTAATCTTGGACCCACCCCTAACTCTAAAGTGTGAAAAGGTCTTCCCACACACTGAGTACTCGTACGGCTTTGCTCCAGTGTGGATGTTATAGTGATTTGTAAGATCTGAAGACCTTTGGAAACTCTTGAGGCAAATGCTGCACTTATGTTGTCTTAAACTGTGACCCTGCAGATGTTTATTGAGTGACTTGTCATCTTTGAAGCCTTTGGCACAACTTAAACACCAAAACGGGTTCTCTTTATGCATTTCAACATGAAACATCCACGACTTTATGGAAGAGAAGTCTTTGTTGCACTGATCACATCTGGGAGGCTTGGCTACTGAGCGTCTATGTGACATGTGATCTCTCATGTGTCTTTGTAGCCGTGCCTGCCTATGGAACACCATCCCACAATATGGACATTCATATTTATTCAGATTCTGGTCACTCTTATTTTGTGCCATGGAGAACGGGTTATCATGCTGCTGCTGGTGTTTTCTGAATGAAACTAGGTAAGTGTAAATTTTACCGCAGATCAAACAGGCATAAATGTTTGGAGATTTCTTGTTCATAGAGGCAACTCTGTCACCTTTTGTTACAGGTAAGGGTTCTGTTTGTGATGAACTGCTCATACCACCATGATCACTGTCTTCATCCATGTTTTCTCCTTCATCTTCTCTCTCAGGAAGTAGTTTGATGTCAGGATTTCTCTCATCTCCAGTATGAGCATTCTCCTCTTCTTCCTCCTCCAAGGAATGCTGGTGCAGATGAGTCTTGAATACTTCCCGGTTTGTAAACGTCAATCCGCAATCCTTACATGAAATGTTGCACTTATCTATAAAAGAAAAAAAGCAAATACAGATTTAGATATTTTATTTAAAAATCTTGTGAGTTAATACACTAACCTTTAAACTTTAACAGTTTAGCTGAAATAGTCTGGTAATTACTGGTAGCATTCCCAATGTTTCATTGCAGCAGGTAAATAAAAGACTTACAAGCCTGAGTCGTGGCTCTGCTCTTCGTTCACTGATGATGATCAGCACATTTCGACACTCTTCATAATTGTATATATTATTGGAGCACAGCACAAACCCTTACTATTTTGCACTGCTTATCATGTCTGTAATGCAAGGAGATTATCTAGCCCATATAGGATCTGCGATATAATATGGTAAAATGTTTTAGTGTGTGTTTACTGGGTTTTTAGGCACATATTAATATAAATTTTACATATTAAAATCACTAAAACTAAGAGGATAAGTCTGCAATGTATCGCTCATCAATCTTTATTATTTTGCTTGTCTTTGATATATTACTATAATACTGTCCCAAACACATCAAGTTTTATTCTAACTATTCTGCTGCACCGATTACTGTATATAAGACCCAACATGTCACACAGTGTAATTAACACAGACGACAAATCAGTCAGAAGATGTTGGTCACTAGTTTAACCAGAAATGTCCACCAACCCAAATGAGGAGCGAATAAACACGCAGCATGACTAAACCAAGGCTGGATTAATCACACAGTCCCGTAATTCACAAAAAAAATCAATTTATTTTTTACTGTTTTAGAGAATTACTGCTTTGCTTCAGAAATAGTTAAACAAGACGTCAAATGGGGTATGTTGTTATCAAGAATGAAAAGGGTGCTCCTAAGTTAATATCAAAGTAACGTCTCTTGTACAATACAAATAATTTGACCACCACACAAATGGAGCAGTAAACTAACAACTACACTCAATGAACAAAAGAACTTTTTACTTTAAATAATGAATAGTCTATCCACAACAAACAAATGCAGCACTGACAAGCAAAAAACATGGGAGAGCATAAATAATTAATGCAACCTGTACATGAATGCATAATTACCTGACAGTGACATTTGTTAAATGTTAGTAATTGTCTGTATTTTTTTCTTTTTAGTGCCATCTTTTGGTGAAATATGCAAATAACCAAATTTGAGGAGTTCCAGAACTGCTGAAACTTGGACGATATCTACAGTAAATAGTCTGTCAATAGCGCTTCTCAATTTTCTATGACTGACAGACACAACCATGCAGAGGTCTAAATCTTTGTTGTTGTTTTTTTTTGATTGATCAAGTTATGAACTTCAGCACTTAATTCCGGTGGCTCAAAAATACACTTACACATGTGTGACATCACAACGCAAGTTCATAAAAAGACCTACTCTCTCACATTTGTACATATAATCCAGTGTAAAGGAAAGCCTGAGAACAGGAAATAACTTAAGAGACTACTTATTTTAGATATAAGAACCTCAAGTACATTGGAACAAAATTGGTAAAGCTTACATCTACTTTGCGTAAACAATAGTAGCTTAGACATAAAAAAAATCTACAATCTACAGTGTCTACTTCAGTTCATGTTTTCATTTAATACGTTGTGTGAGCATTTTCAGTATAAAGCTGGTGCAAACTGGTTTGTTGACAAAAAGTAATTCGACATTCAGAGCAGGTAAGGCCATTTGTATCTACTAGTTAGACATTAGTCAGGGGCATCACTCTTCCTTTTTATTCACTAATACATTCCTGGTGGTGATCAATAAGGTCCTGGATTTCACTGAAGGTTCTGGGGCAAATGGAGCAATGATATGAGTTGTCGTTACAATGCAGAGTCTCATGTTTCTGTAATGCAGTTGGTGAAAGAAAGGCTTTGCCACAATGTTGGCACTTATGGCTACACTGGGGCTGGCTGTCTGGCATTAGCGTAGGATTGCTCAGCATTGAAGGTGGAGAGACATTTCCCCTGCTGTAAGCAGAAGGGATGTTGGGTGTTACAGGGTTTGGGGTCATTGCCGTGCTCAGCCTATAGCGAACCTCATTTGGGAGACGACAGCGGACTTCATCGTGCCAGGAGAGGTGCTGCTGCAGCTGATTCTCACTCCAAAAGCCATGGCAGCACAGAGCACAACAATAAGGTCGGCTCTTTGCCCTGGTCTTATGGTTGCTTAAATGTTCTTCTGTTTGGAAAGCCTTACCACACTTATCGCATTTGAAGAAGCATTTGACTGAATTCTCCGACAGACGGTTGAGAGCTGTGGAAACGTCAGCTGTGGCTTCTAGAGACTGGACCTCCTGTTTAAACACTTTATGATGCTCAAAGTGTGTGTCTGTAGAACTGCACTGTTCCCCACTGTCAAGATATGTGACAGATTTTGGGGGGGTAGAGACAATTTTCTTCCTTCCTCTGCTGATAGAGCTACTTGCTTCCCTTGCAACAAGACTACTGCTCATGGTTTCAGTGCCGTCTACAGCTGATGAATCCTCTGTATTTCTGCTGTCACTGCTCACAGCAAGGAATTGCATTTTTGGACTCGGAGGAACCATATTTGTGCTTTTTGTGTCCTTCGAGTGGGCCTGCCATATGTGGGCACGCAGACCTCTTGCTTTTGCAAAGGTCATTGAGCAGAGGGAACACTGATGAACTTTTCCCTTAAGTTTTGATGAAATGGAAGCATTCTGACCAAAATCAAACTGCTCTGGGATGGAGTCTACTAAGATAAGATCATTCCCTTCATGATCTGCAGCCTCCCAAATTAAACTGTGCTCATTTTCATAATGGACAGCCAGAAGCGAACTTTGCACAAATGTCTTGTTACATTCAGGAGATGAAAACTCTATTTTTTCCTGTGTGGTGCTGCTCTCAGCAATTTTGCTTGAATTTGATTCAGCATTAGTTTGACAATGAGGATTAAACGTCTGGTGGCGCTGAAGAACACGATAATTAAAAAACTGTTTGCCACATCTGTTGCATTGAAATAGTCCATCCTCTGTCTTGCAGCTAACCAATTTTAAATCATCATCTTTCAGCAAGGACCGTGAAAACTTCTTTCCTTTGTGCCATCGTTTGTGAGAGCCGAGGGCTGAGTTAGACATAAATCGCCTCCCACATTCTAAGCAGAGAAACAACCCTTTACTCGGGTCTTCCTGTTTAGGTTTCTTGAGCATTACTGACTGAGCCAAATCTCCTTTAGCTACAGATTTGTAACCTTCAGCATGAACTCTTTTATGAAGATTCAAAGCCCCAACCACTGAAAAACTTCTATCACATTTTTTGCATTTGTATTTCAAATGTGTTGTACCAGTTTGATTTTCCATCTTAAGCTCTCCACAGTCCATTTCCACCTTACCCTCAGTATTAAATGTTAGGTGCTCGGAGCTTTGCTGTGCACCAGCATCACGACTATCTTTGTGAAATTTTGGATTATCATTATTTCCTGACGGTTCTGTCTTACAATCAACTAGCCGACTCTCTCTCTTTATGCAAAGTTTTTGATGAGCTCGTAAAGATGCCTTGTTGTTAAAATGTGCAAGGCATGTTGCACACTGGCGATCTTCCAGTGTTGCAGCAGCTCTGGGTGATGATGGGGAGTGCCCAGTCTCATACCCATGGCTTTTCATATGAAACTGAAGCGCTTTGGCCCGTGAAAACAGCTTCCCACAGTCAGGACAGCTGTATGTGTTTTTTTTCAACTGCTCCACCTGATGCTGAAATGATTTAATGGGTGGTGGGAGTAACTGGTCATTGTGGACAACTTGGTGTCTGAGGAGGCTAGAAAAAAGACGAAATGACCTTTGGCAGAGTTCACATTTATGATCTCCATTTTCATGTTTTCGCATGTGCAAAGCCATAATGCCCCTGTGACGAAACTTCCTACCACACACTGGACATGCAACCTTAACCCTAGAGCGAGTGTGTCCATTAACAGACAGCAAAGAGCCTTGTACACCTTTTCTTTGCCTCAATTCTGCACACTCGGTCTGATTTTGCTTGTGGTGAGAGTAAGCCCCTAAGGACCAAAAACCCTTTCCGCACTGTTCACAATGATAGATCTTTGGACCTAGAAGGGTCTTCTTTGGGTTGTATTCTTTCTTTGTGAGTGATATATTCTCTTTCTTTTGAGCTGAGCAATTTTTCATATGGTTAAACAAGCTAGCTGCATGCAAATAATACATCATGCAATCTGGGCATTGGAATCGTTTTCTTTTGGGATGATGTATCTGATGAGAGACTAAAGCAGATAAATGAGTGAAGCTTTTACCACACTCACCACAAGTCAAGTTTTTCTTTTCTAATTCCTCTGCTTCGTGGAATACATTGTCCTTTGTGTTTTGAGATTGGTGTTGTTCTGTGTTACATAATTGTGGTGTGTAGCTAATGTCTTCATGGCTAATTGTGTCAGATGTGCAAACTGACGCTGACTGACCTTGAACTTGTCTTTTCTTATGAACGCCATGCCACATTCTGTGAACGCGAAGTGATGAAGCACTAGAAAACCAACGGTAACACTCTGGACAATCAAATCTTTCGCCTGTGGTGTTACTCTCTGCTTCCCTTGCTAGGAGTGCATGCTGCTCATCAGCCTGCTCAAAGTCAACTTGTACAATTTTCAAGTCCATCTCTGGTTTGGAAACAAGGTTACAGGAAGTACTTTCAGTGTCGTCGTCTCTTCCTTCCTGATCTGATTCACACAACAGCTCAAGGTCAGGATTTGGGTCTTGGGTAGACTCATCCTCAGATTCACTTGCACTGATAACCTGAACATTAAAGTCCCCAGGTTCATAGCTCTCCACATCTTCATCTGTGTCATTTACTTGCGAGTTCTTTTCAGTTAAACTGTTAGACAGCAGTTTCTCTGATTCCACCTTAAACTCAAGGTTCTCAGTCTCTTTTCTCTCACTTTCCAAAATCATTTGTTGAGGTAGAAGAGAAGTGCTCATCTGGGCATTCTCCGTTTGTTGGAAAACATCTGTGTGATGAAGCTCATGAGAGTAAAGTGCTGAAGCCCTTGAAAACTTCAGCCCACAATCTTTACACTCAAACGCCTTTTTCTGTAGCTGACACACTTGATGAAGAAATGACTTTGCTGGGACCTCTTCACTGTGTACTTGACGCTGATGCCTATAATAAAATGTTGCTGTCATAAATACTTTTCCACATTCCTCACACTGATACCTTTTTGCAGAGGCTTCAGAGTTAGCATGCCATCGCTGATGGTTGAAGAGGGCAATTTGGCCACTGAAAGTCTTGTTACAATCACTACAATAAAACTCAGAGGTTTTCTTTGTCTTTTCTTTCAATTCTTCTGGACAACACTGACTGTTGCGGCTAAATCGCTGATGTGTTTTCAGGCGCATCGGAGCAGTGAAGGCTTTACCACATGAACATTTATAAAGTTTTTCAGGAGCATCATCTGTCTGATTGTCATGAGGCTTGGCTTCAACTACTGGCTCTTCAGCATGAAATGAATCTCCTAAATTCTTGTTTCGAGACTTGACTAACTTTTCTTCATGACAACGACGGTGTGCATCAAGGGCTGAAGCGCGAGAGTAATTACGGCCACAAGACTCACACTGAAACGGCCTCTTTTTCAAGTGTTCGGGGTCATGAAAGACTGATTTAGAGGCTTGTCTGTGTGAGCGCTGATGGTTCAGGAAATGTCCAAGCTTATAGTAACATTTCCCACAGTCCAGACATTCATAAGTATGCTGCTTCGTTATCCTAGTGTTACCAGGGTCCTTTAGGGAGTGTTTACCGTGGTTCTTCTCCATGTGCAAGTGGAATTCCGTCAGATCAACAAATGAGAGTGAACACTGAGAACAAAAATTTGCTGTTTCATTGTCCTTTTCTTCATCGTGGGAGCCATCCAGCTGGTCATCTATATACATGTTTTCTGGTACGTGCTGATGGCGGTGCTCCACATAGGATGTCTCCTCTCTGAAGGTTTCTCCACAATGCTGACAGCAGAAAATCCCATCCCCTAGAAATAGAAATGGAAGATGGGAGGTCAAAGCCACTCGTTTTTCCGGGGGAAAGAAGGAAAAAAAACAACACAAAAACACGTGGAAATAAAGTCTTTATTTTACAGGGATTATAACTTACAGGGATTTAATTTACTCAAAACAAAAGATGACTGACCACAAAGATATAACACCCAGTTTTAAAAAATAAAATACATTGAAACCTCGACTTACGAATAGGGCTGCAACGATTAGTCGCCGTTGTCGACGACGTCGACTATTAAATATGGTCGATCAGAAATTTTGTGGTCGTCTAGTCGTATATTATTTTAAGCAACATGATGAACGCCATTCAATTCATTAGAATACAGTACATGAATACAAGCCACCGGAAACGTAAGGGGCAATAGCCTGCACCATCTGCGCCCATATTGAACTAAACACTGAAGAAGTTCAATAGCAATAGCAAAGTCGATGCAGTAGCAACGATGGCTGAAGCAGAGGTGCATAGTGATGTTAGCGAATGTCTAAAGTCTGGGAGTATTGTCGGGAAAATAAAGAAAATAAACACGTCAAGTGCACT